>PVJD01011459.1:0-46122 GCA_004026545.1 Mormoops blainvillei
CCCCAGAAGCCGGGCCTGGGTCCCTGTCCAGAGCAGATGGGCCTTCTAGATTGTTCCCAGGCACAAATAACCAACAGGCCCTTTAAAAGCACGCAGCTAAAGGCCGGCGGGACTCCGGTGTTTCAAATGTGAGAGTTTGAGCCAGAACCAAAGCTCCCGCCCTCCGGTCAAGGGGCCCCAGCCGTTTCCACGTGAAGGCCCACAGGCTTGGGCTAAAGTGGGCGTCTGGTGACCAAAGGAGTCAGTCTCGTGACACAGAGCTGCGTGTCCGCGGGGAGACCCCCAGGTCTGCAAAGCGGGTTTCCCAGGACTGCAGGCGGCACCTTTCAGAACTTTAAAGCAGGACCACCCCCAGCACGAGGCAGAGGCCTCATGCCGCCTCCAATCTCCACGCAGCCCCCAAGCGACGCAGCAGAAAGGCACGTGTCTCTTAGCAGAAGCTCCAAAGGCCCCTGTGTGGAAGCCACGCCCAGAGGGCGGGGCCTCATCCGCACGGACCCTGGACTCACAGGATCCCGCAGGGTTTTGACTGCGCAGCTGTCGAAGTGCGTAATGATCACTGGAAGGTGTTTCTGCCATAGATGAGGTTTTTCAGTGTGGGACAGAAGGACACGCAGAGAAACTGACCAGTTAAACGTCATGTGAAATCTGTTTAAAATAAATATATGGTCCAAGTCCATGGATGCTTGAAAAACAGTCACTGAAACACTAGGACGCAGCCGGTGACGTGAGGGCGCCGCGGAGGAGGCAGAGGGGAAACCGGAGAGCAGGGACAGGGGCCGCAGAAACCACCCGTCGGGGCGACAGAGACCGGCTGAAAAGCGCACGCCGAAGAGCCTGGGGGGCCTGCGAGGTGACAACAGCAGATCTGACATCCACGCCACCGCCCCCCTAGGAGAAGACAGGAAAGAGGGAGCCCAAAATTGTATCGAAAGAAATAATGGCAGAAAATTCGCCAAATACGGCAAAAGACAGAAACCTACAGATTTGAGAAGCCGAGCAAACCCCATACAAAATAAATTCAAAGAGCACATCGTAATCAAACTCCAGAAAATGAAAGACAAAGCGAAAACCTTGAAATCCATGAGAAAGGACTGATAGGCACCCCGAGACCGGTAGGCCATCTAAGTGACAGTGGCGTCCCGATAGGGGTCGCTTTCTCAGGGGCTGAGATGAAAGAACCGGAAGCTTGGATTCCTCACCCTCCAAAATTGTACTCTGGGAATGAAGGGGGAACAAAGGCGCATTCAGACAAACGAAGCGAGGGTGACCACCGCCGGCAAACCCGCTCTATGGGAAAGGCCGACACCACGTTTCCGACCAGCACGAGAACGAAAGACTCCGGGGGCATCACGGAGGCGGACAGCACGGATGGGCCTACGTGGCCACCCTGAGCCGCCAGGAAGAACCCGGCCCCTCTGAATCTGCCAGGCTGGAGAGTCCGCGCGGGACGGAAGGACTCCCACGTGGCTTTCAGGAGTCGGACCCTGGCACCCACACCTCCTGGGCGTGGGTGGGGCCGGTTAAAGGGACAGTGGCTCGGGCAGGCCCGACCTAATCAGGGGGTCCATGTAAAAGCTGGTCCGAAGGTCAGAGGTTCTGCGGGTAACCCTGAAGAAGCAAACGGCTGTCTGTAAGCTGCGGATGGTGGGGGCGGGGGCGGCCCCTAGGAGCTGAGGGCCTCCGTCCTGCAACGGCGCGGAGCTCAAAGCCCCCACCCACTGGAATGAGCTTAGAAGAGGCCTGGGTACTCCAGCTGAGAAGGCTGCCCGGCCAAGAGAGGCCGGCTGGGCTGGGCCCGACTCCGGACCCGCAGGGCTGTGTGCTGAGAATGGGGCCATTTTAAACGGCGCACAGGTGCACGCATGCATGCCTATCCAGCCCTATCGAAAATAAAGAGAAATCAAAACTACCTACTACCTTCTACTCTACTTAAAACTACCACTGAGCCCTGGCTGGTGTGGCTCAGCTGGTTAGAGCGTCGTCCCGTAACCGAAACGTTGAGGGTTCGATTCCCACTCAGGGCACATACGCAGGTTGCCGGTTCGATCCCTGGTCCGGCACAGCTGCGCACCCCCCCCCAATCTGGTGGCTGAGTCCTGGTCCGGGCATGTATGAGAGGTAACCGCTGATGCTTCTTGCATCGATGATTCTCTCTCTCCCTTTCTCCATCTCTAAAAAAAATGGAAAAAAATGTCCTCAGGTGAGGATATAAATCAATCAATCAATCCACGGCGGGCACACCCCCACCTCCGAGGCCAAGGCTGCCAGCTCTCCAGAGCAGCGGGCTTCAGCTCAGCGGTGTGCCCCGTGCTGGCCCTTCCGTGTCAGGCAGGACGCCCAGGGCACAGCATCGAGGGGACCGTGGAGAAAGAGTCGGCTGAGTCACTCCAGGGAAGAAGTAGAGGGGAGTTGGGGTCGCGGGGTGCCAGCCCTTTTCTTAGCTCTGAGCCTGGTCCCAGTCCTGCCTCTGCGGCGCCCTGAGGCTCGGGGGGCCCACACCGCCCACCCCCACCAGCGGCTGGGGTGGGGAGGGGCAGGAGGAGCCAGGGCAGGGCCCCACGCGGCATCTCTAGCGGCAGCTGGGTTGCACCCCTATGTCTGGGTCTCGGTGGACTCCGAAGTGCGTATTTAAACCTTAAGCCTGGTTGGGGGGGCGGGGCGGGGGGCAGGTAAAACACGGCTGCTCAGCTGCGGCCCTGGCCTCTTGGGCCGGGTCTGCCGACTTCCAGTGGGGTTGGCTTTGTGCCTTGGCCCCGAGGTCGATGCGGCACGGCCACCTCAGAGGCAGTGTGGCCTCTCTCACCCGCCGAGCACTGCACTTTCACTGGTGTAAGCGGGGCAGGCTTAGAGTTTTGGAAAACTTTTACTGGGGTGTGGGGGCAGGGGGGAGTGCCTTATACGCTACCAAAATGTTTCCTCCGGACAAAGGTCCTGTATAAATCTGCTGGGGGAGGCAGCTCCCAGGCTGCCTTTCCGCCCCGAGCTCAGGAGAGAGCTGTGGGCGCCAGCGTGGCAGCGTGTCAGGGCGTCAGGTGCCCCGGGTGCCCGCCGCCCCCTCCGCCACAACACCGCTGCGCCCACGCTGCCCGGTAGAGCCCAGGGTTCCAGGCCCTGGTTCTGTGGGTCTGCAGAAACACAGCCACCTGGTGGGCGGGGCTCACTCAGGCCATTCCCCGCCCCCAGCACCGCACCCCACAAGACAGGTAGCAGAAGCTCGAAGGTGGGCCCTCCTCCCCTAGACAGACAGAGCAGCCAACGCCCCTTTCCACAAGCGTGGGCTGCAAGTTTTCAGGTAGCCGATTCTTCTAAGTCGTCATGTTTTGATAAGATTCTATGTACAGCAATAATCACCACAAAACAGCAACTGTTCAGAGACACAGAAAACGAGCTGTCCATCCACGCACGTTTCAGAAGGCCGACTGGGCAAAGGACAGACAGAGGCTGTCTCCTGCACGCGCAGTGCGTTCGCCCTGTGGGTGCAGACGCAGGGCGCAAAGCCAGGCCCCCGTTTCCGATCACCTAAGCTATTTGACCGGTCCGCCTGAATCCTGAAATTAAATATTTACGGGCTGGCCATCCGCACTCAGGCTTTCAGACTTGTAGATTCTCCTCGCCTGTCTTTAGCAGCCAGGCTGCTCTATGTTTGAAGTCCCTTTCATTTTGTCTTTTTTTTAACGCGAGAGAGCTAACACAAACCAGCTTCTAGGTTTCGTAGGAGAATTACCATATTTATTTTCTCAAGTTGCTGGATCTGATCCCACGCCCTGAGAGACACGGCAGAGTCTGTCCCACGAGGCACGTTTCCATCAATTTGAAACGTCCTCGCTGCAGCGCTGATTAATCGTGTGTCTGAATTAACTAATTGTTCCACTTCCTCTAAACATGCTCTAATTGACGAAAGCGGTGCAATTGGTACGAGGGGGGCTTCAAAAACTTCTCCAGAAAGCTGACACATGATTGTTGCAGCAGGAAAAACACTAAATTATTAAAATAACAAAGTTAACTTTAAATCTGAAAACCTGTTGTGTCATCTATTTCTCTCTGGTATTTTCCTTTCGGGTTTGAAGAGGCAGTGGTATTTGGGGATGGGGGGTGTTGGGAGAAGGCCCGTTGTCTTCCAATCAGCTCAAACCCCCCCCCCCAATACAATTTCACAGTTGTTCGGATCCTCGGCCACTAGCCCATTGGTTGTTAAGCTGTGAGGTTTCCTTTTTAAAACATTGTTACCCTAATGCTAACAACGGCATGTCCAAAGACAGGTGAGACAATTTTGTGAGCACAAATCAGGTCTTCCCAGCCCCCGTGGTCCCCAGACGTGATCGGGCAGCCTGTGTGGGGAGGGCCGCAGGGCCCAGGGACAGGCGTTTGCGGGAGAGGCTGCTGCCGCAGGACGGCGGTTCTCGCCATGCATCAAGAGTGAGCTCCTGGAGACACCAACCCCAGGAGCAGCTGGTTGGTCGAGTGCAGCGAAGACAGGGGTGGTCTTCGAGGCTGTGGCCGAACGGAGGGGACTGGGCAGCGCAGGCTGGGACGATGGCTGCCACGTGGGCTCTCAGCAGGAGAACATGTCTCTCTGCCTGTTTCTCCTCCCTGAAGCGTCTCGCCTCAGGGGTGGAAATCCTGTCGCTGTCCCCGCAGCCCCTCCTCCGGAGGCCACGTGGAAGGAGTGGATTCTGGCCCCTACCGGACCAGGCGCCCAGCACCCGGCCCGCCCCCACCGGCCCTGCCGCGCCCGCGGCCAGCCAAGCTGATTATCTCTGCTTTTTATCTGCAGGCGGAAATGAGAGCGATACACGCAAAATGAGCTCCATAAATAAATGCCGAGGACTAATTGCCCAGTGGGCCCTGGCCCAGGCGGCTGTGGGGCCTTGTCTCGTCTCTTTCATCTCTGGCTGCGCTGGCCCAGGGCGCAGGAAGCCCTGCGCCTGGTCTGCCTTGGGGCGGTGCCCTGGCGGCCCCATCCATTTCCCCGGGGCAGGAGTACTGACTTTGTCCTCGCTGGTCTCCGGCCTGGCAGCCCCCGCGCAGCCCTGGCCGTGCTTTGAGTTGGGGCTGCGCCTCAGAAGAAAGCAGAGAAGGTGACGGACAGCACGGCTCAAGGATAGACATGCAGGGGCAAGGCAGTTTCTGTTCTAGAAACTTCTCCCCGAAAGGCTGATGTCAGAACAAAGCCTGGCTCCTACCCGTTCCTCCTGGCACCCTTTCTCCCCAGAGGAGGTCTGCGACACCCAGCAGCAGAGGACCCAGGCGGCATCTTGTCTTGAAGCCACAGTGCGACGTGGAGTCAGGGGATTCTCCTCCCAGCAGGGGTTCTGACTTTTTTTTTAACAGTCACTATTTTCTCAAGCTTATAAAGTGTCGCACTCACGGTGGAAAAGGCGAGAGAGTACGAAGGGGCGAGCGGTCTCCCACACCGGTGGCTCGGAGCCGAGCGCCAGAAATGCCGCGGCTCCCGCCCTCTGGAGGCCTCGGGGGGATGTCTCCGTGCGGGAAAAGAACCCGCCTTCCTGTGCTCACCACGACCGCCCGTACCTTCCTGCGCGGGGGACGCAGTTTACCGGAACAGTGTGACATTCCATCACTTAGTTGTCCGTTATTTACTGGAAGGCGGCTCTGATGATGGACGCGGGGCTGCTTTCAGATGTCGTGATTAGAAACGAGGTGCTCCCCACAGGGTCCCCTCCCTTTGAGTCCCCATCCCGCCCCAACCAAGGGGGCCACCTGTGCCCCACCCCCAGCCCCAGCACGAAACATTAACGTTTTACAATCTCTGCTGTGGACGACGTCCTGCCTCCATCGTCACTGCTCACCGTCAGGGTGTCAAACGCTTTCCCAGGTTCACGCGTTCCATAGCTGGTAGCACGGTTATGTTTGAAATTAACTCTCCTCTCGGTGATGGGGGCTGTGTGAGGAAGAGGTCGCACGCGTTTATCTAAACAACGAACCGGCAGGAGGAACGCCGTTGACGGACCAGTCCTCCCAGGCTCTGCGCTCCGGTGCCTCCGTTTGTCAAATGCTCACCTCTCTTCTCTCTTCCGGGGTCACCCCTTCTGCTCTGTCTGCTGGTCCCAGGCCAGTACCAAGCACGGGGCGATGGTAGAGACTCTCACCCGCGTCCCGGCGTCTGGTCTGCTGTCCCGCTGTGGCTCCTGCCGGACGGCCTGTCCTCTTACCCCTGGAAGCTTTTGAGACTTTTTCCCCCTCTTCCCTGATACTCGGCAGGTTCCTGGGCTCTGTCCTCATCGGAATTTGCTTTCGTTTCCCTCGCGTGGGACTGGAGGATACTTTTGAATCGCAGCGCGCACGTCTTCCTTCAATTCTAGAAAAGGTTCAGGCCTCATCTCTCCACGTCCCGCCTGTTCCTAGGCCTCCCCGCTCCCTTTCCGGATCTCCCGTGAGAGCCCCACGGGAGCTGCTCGTTTGGTCCTGCTGCTTATTTCCCGCCTGTGTCTCCGCGTCTCTGTCTCTCTCCGCTCGCGCTGGCCGGTTGTCCGACTCGGTCCCATCTGGTGATTCCTCTCCTCAGCTGGATCGGGTCTGCTCGGGGCGCTCAAAAGAAACTTCACAAACCCAGGTTTTCTGCTTGATTATTTTTCAAATTTACTTCTTTTTGTTTCACAGTTGCCTGGTCTTACTTTAAAGATTCTTTCCTTTCTTCTGGCTCTTTGAATATTTAATATGTTTCATTCAGTGTTTCTTTCAGATTATTCTATTAACTCTGGCTCTTTGGGCGCGAACCCTGCCACTGGGGAAGAAAGGTTCTGTCGTCCAGCTCAGGTCACCCCGGCCTCACTGACGGCCAATTCCTGTGTGTGAGCTCGGTTTTCAGTGCCATGTTTCCACACCCCAAGGCAAGTGTGAACTGGCCTCACTCCTGTCCACAGCACAGGCCACATTTCGTCTCATTTCACAGCACTTTACAGGGCTTTTTTGCCCCCGTTGGTGTGACTCAGAGTGTTGCCTCTAAACTGAACGGTTGTAGGTTCGATTCTCGCTCAGGGCACATACCTAGTGTGTGGGTTCAGCCCCCGGTGGATGTGCGTGCGAGAGGCAACCAGCCTCATCGCTGTTTTTCTCTCCCTTTTTCTCTCTCTAAAATCAATAAGCACGCCCTGGGGTGAGGATAGAAAAATAAAGTAAATCAAGGCAAAATAAGAGAAAACAATAAGACAAGACCTTTTCTTCCAGGTCTTGAGCAGAGGCCGGAACACAGAGATCTGCCTGTTCTCTGTTCCTACGAGGTGGAGAACTTCCTAACTTCTCAGCTCTTAGATTCACATGCCAAGAACCGTTCCAGAGTTTCACTGCTCCTAGTCACTGGCAGCCGCTGCTTCTCTGACTACTCCTGCCCGCTGCCCCTGGGAACGCTCAGCACAGCGCCCAGTCACCGCACCCGGCACCCGCTCTCTGCACCAGGCGCCAGTCACTGCACCCGGCGCCATTCACTGCACCCGGTGCCCACTCTCTGCACCCGGCACCAGTCACTGCACCTGGCACCTATTCTCTGCACCCGGTGCCATTCATTGCACCCGGCTCCATTTACTGCACCCGGCGCCCGCTCTCTGCACCCGGCACCCACTCTGCACCCGGCGCCCGCTCGCCGCCTGAGCTGAGATCTTCCTCTTTGCTTCTGGAGGCGGGACAGTGCCTCCTTGCTTGCTGCCTTGGCTCGGTCTTTGAAGCGTGAACTAGTAGTTCTCAGCGTTTGGAGCCCGTGAGGATGGGTCTCATGGCTGCCACGCCCTCCTTGGCGGCGGGGAGCTCCCTCCGCTCCTGCCGACCTAGCGTCGCTGCGGGGCCCCTGGGCTGCTGCTCTCCCCTTCTCTCCTCCTCCCGTTCTTTCTTTTCTTTCCTTTTTTCCTTCCTTATTTTTTGAAACCATTTTCACATGACTTCTCCCAGATGCCTCTACTTTGGTGAAGTTAGAGGAGTCCTGCAGGAACCTGAATTTGAATTCATTTAGGAGGACTCTGTTCTATGATATTTCACCTTGCTGTGTAGAAACATGCTACGATCCCCTCTGAGTTTCGCGGCCCATCCCCTGGTGTGTGCTTAGGCTTTCGCTGTGTCCTTTTTCCTCAAAGCGCTCACGGGACGTGAGTGACGACCGGGGCGCGGAGCCGGTGCGCCCCCCGACCCTTCCGTTGTGACTCCGGCTTGCCCTCTGTCCCCTCTCTCCTCCCCTCGTGAGGGGCATCTTCACTCTGACTTCGTCTATTATTTTCTCCACCAGAGAAAAGTTTTCTTATTTTTATCTGCATTTTGAGATAACCTTTCAAAAGTTTATTTTCTTTGCTACAAACTTCATTTTCTGCAGGTGGGGTCGGGCTTCCCGAGCTCCAGGGTAGCCCATGGGACCTACCACGTCAGCGGGGTGTCCTCACCGCCCAGCCCTCCTTCCCACGGCCCCGCTTCCACACAGTGGGTGCAGACCGGAGTCTGGAGTAATGGGGACAGCGGGGATGGAGCACCTCCTGATCCATCACACCTGCTCTCTTCCAAGAGAAAGCCACACCGACCATCATGCTTGTTTCTCAGCCCCCCTTCTTCGGCACCAGAGGTGATAGAAGTTCCCTCTTAGCCTGTTTTATCCGCACTGCCACTGTGCCCCATAGGAAACCGTCCCCCGTGAGGACACGTCACCCTGGTGTCCAGGAGACGGCGGGGAGCACCTCCCCTTTCTTACTGCGGCACATTTTCACGCGCAGCCTCGGCTCCTGGGGCGGCCACGGGTGTCCTCTCTCTGACGGCTTCCCTCCTCTGCTGACGCCCCTCTGCCCACGCCCACTGCTCTCTCCCGAAAAGTTCCACAAAAACGCTCTTAGAGCCAATGAATTCCTCAGTTTCGGAAAACAAAATCAACACGCGGCAATCAGAGGCATTGCTGTACACCCGTGAGGGACAACCCGGGAAAGGGCATTATGTAAACAATTGCATGACAATCACACCAGCAGGAATAAAACATGCGGGAGTCAATTTCACCAAGGAAAGCGCCAGGACGTCCACCCCGCAAGCCGCCCGGAACGCGGCTGCCCAGCTGCGGATTTAGGAGCGGCGATGACAGCCGGTCGCCACACTGGGAGGGCTACTTGCGGTGGGCAGCGATCAGATTCGTGCACCTGCCATTCAGCCTGATCCAGGTCCTTCTCCCCTAAAAGAAGCACAAAAGCTGAAGTGTCACCTTCAGGACCCTGTCTCCAGGGAACACCGGCCTCAAAGCCCCCACCCCCACCCCCGCAGAGGCGCAGCTGGGCTTCCCCGCCCGGGTCCAGCTTCTGCCCTGCCCGGCCTTGATGCCCTCCTCTGTACCCTGAGATTCTCCAGGAAAGAGAATGATTACTCTTATTTGGCCTCATTTTGTAAAATTACCAATTTGTTATTTCTATTTGATACAAAAGCAACACATGTTCATTGTGGAAAATACAGGAAACAGGACTTTTAAAAAAAGCAAGGCCCCTTGCAACCCCACTCGTGGAGGGCCCATCGCCAGGGTCTCCGCCTCCTCTCCCACACGCGTGGCCTGCGTGCAGCAGGGGGCTGCACTTGCCCCTCTAAAGCTCGCTCTGCGACCTCGGGCCGCACTGGTTTCACCAGCCACCCGCCCACTCACCCCGACAGCCGACAGCAGCCGCAGGGCGTCCTGGGAGCGGTGGCGGGCCGCGACACACTTCCACAGAGCTCAGGCCATTTCTAAGTTTTTACTCTAAACAAAACTGTAACAGACATCCTCCCAGCTAAATATTTGTACACGTTCCTAATTATTTCCTTAAGGTAATGTTTTGGGAGGAAATTACTGAACTAAAGTGCACGTGTAATTAATTGAACAGGACGTGTTTTAAAGCCAAGTTGGAAAGGGCACTTTGTAAGTAAAGGCAGTAGTTTCCTCATGGAGAGGCTCATGACTTGGGACGCGCTGTTCCAGAGAGGTTCGGGGGCTGCGTGGCCCCCTGAAGGGGCAGGTGCCGAGGAGCGACCTAGGCTCCAGGCCAGAGCTGGCGTCCTGCGTGGGGACCAGCCAGGATCAGGGCAGGACGCTGCTGGGCCCCTTTCTCCGGGTCCCCGAGCTCCGTCTCCCTCCCCTGGGGCTCCCCCTCTCGCGCGGAGCAAGGCCACTGCCGCCAGCGATTTGCCTGCTGTGCCTGCCCCTCCCAGAAGCCCCGCCCCCTCTGCCTCCAGGGGAGCATCCCGATTGGCTCTGGCGAGCCTTATGCCCGCCCCCATGGCCTGAGAGTCCGCCCCCTGCGGGACCCCTGGTTCCTGTCCTGGAGGATGAAATACCTGGAGGGGCGGGGGGAGTCCTGGAAGAGGGAGGAGAGCGGAAAAGAGGGAAAGACAGAAAAAGAGACAGCCTGGCCTGCACGCAGAGTTAAGTATTGGGTCCTCTCCGGGTTCCAGGACAACCACTGAGTCAGCTAAAGGAAAAAATCTCCGCGGCGGGCTGTTGGCATCCCGTGGCCCAAACATGGGTCGGGTGCACTGACTTCCTCGTCTTATGAGCTAAGTGTTTCTGTTTTTCACAGAGGCACAGTTTGCATTCTGTGAAATTCACCCCTTTTAGTTTTGACAAACGTAGCAATACATAGTCACGTGACCACCGCACAAGCGGACATAAAACAGCCCCATCGCCTTTCAAGGTTCCTAACCTATTTTTTAAGTCAAGAAGCCGAGCCACTGGTTCATCGGATGACGAGGTTTCGTTTTAAAACACTAAGCGTGTGAAGAGGCACGTGTGGCCTCCCTCCGCCCCTTCACACTGAGCTTCCTCGGCCTGTGGGGGCAGCCGAAGGAATGCGTGTGGGGGGTTTAATGCCAGGAACCCTAATGCAGCAAAATTGCCTTCCAGAGCCACCCAAGTGTTTTCTCTCCTGCCAGCGCGCACTCACGGTCCCACGTCCTTGAAGTGCCCACCCAGGTTGAGCTGAAAGTCCCTTTCCAGAGCGGCAAAGCGAGGCGGGGGGTTCTGCTTGGCTGGAGAGGCCCAGGCGTCCGCTGGTGGGGGTGGGGGGGCTGGGGGAAGTGGGGGCGGCAACAGGCTGGGTTGAGAGGCCAGCAGGAGAGGGGCTGGGACAGACCAGAGCAGCCCAGGCACAGAGAGGAAGGGCAGAAGATGTAGGCAAACGAGAGGACAGGCCAGGGGTGCCGGGTGCCTCTCGGTGTGGTGGGTGCGGGGACCCGGGCCCGCCCGCTGCACAGGCAGACCTGAGTGGGGTGGGCATCCCAGCAAAGCCCTTCACAGGGAGGCAGGGCACCGGGAGGGCTCTTTGCCACCTCGTTTTGTCCTCCGCCACACACCTGTGCGTGACCCCAGAGGCAAATCTTCTCCGCACAGTGAGAGACGCCTGCAGACGGAAGTGTGGCCCCAGAGCCCTCTCACGCTCAGTTTGTTTGGACAGAGCCAGGGTCCGAGAGCAGCTCTTCATTCTCAGGGACAGGCCGTGTTTGAGCGGGTGGAGCCCAGGTCTCCGGCCCAGGGGTGGCACTCAACAAGGAGCTGGCAGGAGGCTGTGGGTGGCGTCCCCGAGCCTGCAGACCTGGCGCCCGAGACCCCGGAGAGCCCGGCCTGGAAGCCCTGCCAGCCGCAGGCAGAGTCCCCACCAGGTGCATGGCTCCCAGCGGAGGCAAGGCTGGCTGTCTGCAAGGGGAGGGCCCCTCATCAAGCGCGCAGCAAAGTCGATGTCACTGAAGTGCCCTCTAAAACAAACAAAAACTCTTCATGCAAACTCAGGGAAATTGTGCGACGTACTTTTCCCATTCTTGTGAAGGCACAGTTTGCATTTAGTAAAACCCATCCTTTTGACAAATGTGTGTAGTTGTGTGACAACCACCACAAGCAGGATATGAACACTGACACGTCACACAGTGCCATGGCAGGTCAGGACAAAGTGCCACCCCTGGAGGGCTGGTCAAGATGTGGCTCTGATAATTCGGTGGCTTTTAACGCACCTCCTGGCTGTGCCCCACAGCCTGGTGACTTGGATCAGTGATTTGATCTTTCAAGGGTCTCAATTTTCCCAGCCCCCGATGGAAATGACAATGTCAGCCTCCTATGGGGAGGCCGTGGGGATGTGCTGAGTTCATAGGACAGCAGGTGGCCTGGGCCCAGGTTGCCAGCCGCGCCGGTCCACCCGTCAGCTATGAGGTGGCTGTCAGACACTGTCACCCATCAGCACTTCCAGGAACCCCCCGTCCCCCAAGATTCTTTTATCCCTGGACTAGAGTTAACACTCATGCACGGAATGAGGAGAAAAACTGCACCAGCCAACCAACCTCGCACATCTAACTCCCAGGGCATCCCTCCTTCCCCGAGGGCACTCTGAGCGTTCCACACAGATTCTCTTTAACTCAGGCAATGTAGGAGGTGAGCACTTCTCCAGGTGAGAAAACTGACAGACAGGCCCCGGTGGGGAGGCGGGGCTAGCCCGTCCACGCCTGCCTCCTCCAGGAGTCGGGGCGCAGCGGGGAGTTGGAAAAGTAGGTTGGAAACCGTGACTTCGTTTGTTTACCTTCAAGGAAACATGTCCCCGCGTATAAGGTGAGAAGGGTCTTTTGTAAATCTGTGTACATCAAACAGCATAAAAACAATCCAAATTAAAAATGGAAAAAGGACTTAGACATTTCTTCAAAGAAGACTTACGAATGCCCAATACCCTACGAAAAGGTGTCCAGTGTCACTGATCACCGGAAAATGCAAATCCAAACCACAGTGAGACGCTCCGAGATACCCCCTCCCACCCGCTAGGCTGTTCAAACATACGTTCGAACACTGCACACAGGTGTTGACAAGGGCGTGGAGAACTTGGAACTGCTGTGCGTTGCTGGTGGGAATGCGCGGCCGCTGTGGAAGACAATATGGCAGTTCCTAAAGAAATTACACACAGAATTACCGAATGATCCAGAAACCCCACGCACGGGTAAACCCCAAAAGAATGTAGCCCCGGAGTTTAAACAGATACGTGCTCACAGCAGCGTTATTCGCTACAGCCAAGAGGCGGCGCAACCCGAATGCCCACCGACAGGTGAATGGCTACGTGATGGTCTATCCAGACGGTGGCACGGTATCCAGCCTTAACAAAGAGGGAAATCTGGACGCACGCTGCCACATGGGTGAACCTGGAGAACATTGTACCAGGTAAAATACACCAGTCACCCAAGGACAAATGCTGTGTGATTCCGTTTCTTTGAAGTCTCCAAAGTGGCCACATTTATAGAGGCAGAAGGTGGATGGGGGTTGCCAGGGGCTGGGAGGAGGAGAGAACGGAGACTTGGAGTTTGACGGGGACGGGATTCATTTGGGAAGATGAAGAAGTCCTGGGAATGGTTGGTGGGGATGATCGCACAGCAGAGTGAAGGGGCACTGACGGCGCGGGGTGTGGCACGTGTGTTTGTCGCATACGTCCCACCGCAATGAAAGCTGTGAGTCGTGAGTAGCCGGTGGGGGGGCGGGGAGGACAGGGCGCTCTGCGTCCCGGCCTCAGGCAGCGGCCGCGGTCCGTTTCCCTTCCCTCTCCCCTACTTTCCCACGGACTCCTCGACAACATGGGGCACTTTCCCAATCAGGAGCGCGAGGCCATTTGCTGAGAGCCTGTCCCGCCCGCTCTGTCCCCACCCGCCCCCGTCACTCCCTGGGCACCTGCCCTGATTCCCCTTGGTGCGGTCTCCAGGGGTGGCAGAGACATTATGAGATCCGTTTTGCAGACAAGAAAATAAAGACTCTGAGAGGCAAAATGAGTCACCCACAGACACCAGCGAGGACGGAGAGCCCGCCCCAGGGCCTCCCGGGCCGCGGCCGCCCACGTCCCCGGGCCAGCTCTCTGCCGGGCAGTCTTGTTCACAGGGGCAAGCGCCCAGCAGGGCTGTTGTGAGGGGCAGGGCGTGTGTCTGGGGTGCGGCCGTGTGTGAGCCCCAGCCAGAAAGCGGGGCCACACAAATCCCCGCAGACATGGGGGCAGCACCCAGAGTGCCGGCGGTGGGACCCGGTGTCCCACACAGGTTGACACAGCCGGCAGTCACTGTGTTGCCCACCCCCTCGGTCTGCACCTGGGATCCCTGCAAGGCGCCAGGCTGGCCGGTGGGCTCCTGCCGGGCCGGCTGCCCTGTGCTGCCCACGTGTGGACTCAGCTGTCCAGCCCCTACCCAGCCCTGCTCCACACTTTCCTGGTCTTTCTAGTTTTCTTTTATAAAAGGGGGGACGGGACTGTGATAAGGTTGCATTTCTAGGGTGTTCGAATGGGTCCCACGTACAAGTCTCTTCTTTTTTCCTCTTGCAGATACAGAACCACAAATCACATTTGTTTACAGTCATTTTTATCCTCCACTCACGTATGTTTATTATTTGCGATCCTCAGAGATTTCCATGCTAATCAAAGCTGTTCCTACACACACAGACTCGCCGCGGTGCAGGGCCGTGTGCAAGGCTGGCGGTGGCCGGCGCCCGGCCCCTGTCTCGGAGCAGGGCCCTCCCCGGGGGAGCCCCCCGTCCCCGCAGAGCCTCCTGTCCGACCTCGGATGCGCTGCGCTTTCCAGCGGATGGAGGCAGCCTCCTGGGTGGTCAGGAGCAGACGAGGGGGCAGCCCCCAGTCAAGGACACTTGTCGGTCCATCACCGGCCTCTCCCCAGGACCGTGGGCAGCGACAGCATCCCCACTTCCATGAGGAAGGCCGGCACCGCCCTTTCTGCAGCGACTGTCCTGCCCAGCTGCTCTCCCACAGCTTGCGCTGTGTTTATTTGGATCTCTCTGAAGAACCTTCTAGCAGTTTTCCCTTTCTGCAGACGTAGTTGGCAGAGTCGCGGAGTTTTCCTCTTCTTCTTTTTTAAGCTGCAAATGCTTTAAATTCTGCTGGCCTTCTAGTCCCCAAGGGAAGCCCCCATCTCCAGCCCCCTGTGCCGTTGCCATGGCGACTCCCCTTCCCTTTAAAGTCTGGAATGCCACATTCCATGAGATTTGCACAGAAAGTCGCTTGATCATACGCAAAGGCCTGTCTGTCAGTCTCGAACATTCTGTATCAATAAACACGCCGGGAGCCCCTCTCCCCGACTCGCTGTAAGAAATACGCTTTGAGCCTCACGCGGGAGACGGGAGTCCAGGACCATGACAGCCCCCGCCGGTGTGGCCGGCACTGCGTCCCCAGGCTTCGCCTCGGCGCGCCAGCGTTTTAAACTGTTGCTACAAGAGCCCCAGCGGCACTGCCGAGCAGCCGCAAAAGCTTGCGGGCAGGGGATCCCCACCCCAGGCTCGAGACACGGAATCTCACAGACGCTGAGGCCACGTAAAATGTTAAAGCGCATTGAAATCCTCAAGTAAAGAAGTAACTTTAGTTACACGAAGAACTATGTTACAAGGAAATTCTGGTCACTTGCTAGCGGGACATAATCTCTGAAAATCAGTTTTAACAGATAGTCTCTGTGACCTAACGATTAATAATTTTTAGAGAAATATTCTGTTCAAGGCTACACGTCCAACCACTTTCTGAAACAGAGCTAATTGCTCTCTGGTAAAAGATTGTTTCCTATTTTGGGTCAGATCAGAGGGATGAAAACAAACAAAAGATACAATGTTTCTTTGTACAGAGAAATTGCTTTGCTAGAAAAAGAATTTCTGCAATCAAAATAAAGCATGGGGAATAGAACTGATGTTTTGTTACAATAAAACAAGATTCCTCTGCATTGAACGATGATGGGTTTTATGTCTGTTACTAAGCAGAGAATTTTTTTTTTTTTTTTTTTTAGCTACGGTTTTAGGAGCACGCCCTTCGACGCGGAGCGCGAGGCGTTAGCAGCTGATTAGAGGGGTGAAAGGAAACCCCACTAATTACGTGGAAACCTGGACTCTGTTTGTCCGGCTACACAGGATGACAGCCGACAGACGCACCTGCAGGCTTTTACAAGCAGGAGCAGCGCGGGGCCCGAACTCTGGTCCTCCGGTAATGAACCCAGAGGAAAGTACACCGGTGTGTTTCCCCTCAAAGTTAGAGCCGACGTGGCAGGGTTTTAGATGTATATGGGGGTGTGGGGGAGGTGACCCGAATGTGAGTCCACTGCCACAGATCTGTTGGGGGCACTTGCAGGATCAGAGCCTGCGGCCGGAAGCCAGCTCGGGGAAACCGCCGAGAGAGGGTAATGCCCACGGGCCCGAGCTCATGCCTGGACCAGGGGCCAGTCAGTTCTTCTCCGAACACCTAAGACTCCTTCAGAGGCCGCCTGTGACTGAATTGGCATTTCACCCTTAAACAGCGAGTGTCCACTGGACTCTTACCTCAACGAGCTCTAGCAAACTTCTCCCTTCCGTTAGATTGTTTCCTCGTGATAAGATATACTTCCCATGACAAGGCTCAGTGAAGAGCCAATAATCCCAAACCTGATTTTTTAAAACATAAAGCCTTTATTACGCAATCAGTCGGTGGGACAAAGACGTTCCTATTGAAACACCACGGGCATGTGTTTCATAAAAGCGCCGCGCTCTGCTAGGACCGGCCTCCTGCACCTCGGGGAGAAACAGGCAGAGACGCCGTGTGGGAGCCGTGCCCGACCTGGGTTAGAGCAGAGAAGCAACCCCCATCCCAGAAAGGTTCGGAGGCTTGGAGGCAGAGAACACTATTCCCACCGCTAATTTAATGCAGGCTTTTATGACTAAAAAATTACAGATGGAAAATACTTTTGTCTTTCTCTTTTATCTAGACAAATTCAGAAAAACCCAGAGGCGCAGTGTAGACATTTCCTTCCAAAACATCCCTGTGTCGCGTCAGAAACCAGGCCGTGAAAATGGGAAGATAAAATCTAGAAGCTTCTCCTTTTTCCTTCCAGGAAGCCCTTTCAGGAGTGTTTTGGTAACACTCAGAGTTACCAAAATTTCTACCCAAATACAAAGTATAAAGAGAGGTTTCAATACAGCTAGACATTTTCTGGAAAAGCAAGAAGACGAAAATGAAATTACACCTGGGCTGACGTCAGATTGGCCATTATTTTCTCTTTTTTCTTTCTTTTTTAAAATTTCATTTTTGCCCATATTTTCCTCTGAACTTATGCTTCATTTTAAGACTTGCATCCAGGAGTTTGGAAGACACAGACCTCGCTGGGCTACAGCAAAAAAGATTTCACTTGATTTTGGTTTTTAATTCAACGTGAAATCGTTCAGTAAGACTTTGGCACCTTCTTAACTGTTCTAAAGAAGAAACTCAGCTAAGCTTCCATCCAGCAACCTGCAGTTTCCTAAGAGCTCAAATAAGTGAAAATTAAAACGTAATTTAAGAAACAATTCCATGAGCTACAGAATGGTTTGTATTACGTTAATTGCAATAAAGGAATTGCTGCATAAACACCATTTTCAGTTTTGAAAATCAGTTTTAACAGACTTAAGTAGAATATCATTTAGGTAGGAAATATTGGAAGTTTGTTTTTAAAAATAAAACCATAATTAACCAAGGCTGTAGCTTAATTCCGATTTAAAACTTTGCCGTGGAAACAGCTTCTTCCTCCGGAGGAACTGTGACAACGGGACACCCCTGGGTCGCAACAGAAAACTTTCATTTTCTGAAAGAGGCGATCAGAGCTCACGGCTTTTCTCAGCTCTCAGTAACTTTTCTCTATGCACCTATTTGCTATCCGAGGCGCTCGAGTGAACCTGAAGTGATGATTTTTCCTGTTGGACCCGAGGACCGGGAAGTGCAGCTGTCTGCAGTCCCAGGGCGGAGGGCCAAGGACGGGGCTCTCGTCCGGTGCCTGGGGCAGGCTGTCGCCCTGTGCCCGCCTCCCGTCCGGGTCCCCCCTTGTCCCCAGAGCTCTGGCCGGCGCCGGCCTTCCCAGCCCCCGGCCCTTGTTTGGACAGGGAATGGTCAGTAAAGCCCAAGACAAGGCAGCAACCGCCTATGGCTCTCTGAGCTTTAATGATCTGGAAGGAAATCGTAAGCCCGGTTTTCAATGGAAAATGATGACCCTGTGGCAGGATTTAATGGGGAGCCGGCTAGGAACAAGCGCGCATGAAGGGGTTGTGCGGTGGGCAACGTAACATTGAACTTGGCCTCCCGTCGCAGTGGCTGGAGGACTGGCCTGGCTCATGCGGTTGCTGGTGCAGGAGATAGCACTGCAGGGCCAGGGGCATGCTGGGGACATAGATGCAGAGGGGACACCGATGTGACAGGCTCGTCGGAGCTCCTTCCTCCACGCTGACGTTCTGGGAGGGGGCGAGTGGGAGAAAACCCCCGTCAGCAACAGCTTTTGTTTGAAGGAGCGGCAGCGTGCGCAGAGGAGGGCTGAGGCAGGAACGTCGACCACACGTTCCTGGTGCTGAGCCGCGTGGAACTTCACAGGATCGGAATCGCTACCACCCGTGCCCCTCAGTGACGTGCCTGTCGGATGCACTTGGAAACGCTCATTTGCGAACCATCTTCCCGGCAAACCAGCAAGAGTTCTGTGTCTTCAGGTCAACTGAAAGGACATTTCCTTTCAGTTCTGGATTCTCCCGCATCCGATTCCCAGCTTCAAACAGCACGGGACCCTGGCCCAGGTGGGCACTCCGGGAATCCAGGAAGGGATCCAGGAAGCCCGAGAGGCCTGCGACTTCGAGTGAGGGGCCCCCAGACGCCTGGCTCTGGGGGACACAGCCCCCGGGGAGTGGCTTCAGCACGGTGTGTTGGCCCTCCCTGCCAGGCGCCAGTGCAACCCCGTGACTGGGGCAGCGGCCGGCAGGTCCATCCACGGAGACTGGAAGGGCCACGTGCAGCCCGTCCACACGGAGGGATGGGATTCAGCCTCAGAAAGGAGGAATTCCAACACAGGCTCCCACGTGGGTGGCCCCCAGGGACATGGTGCTGAGGGGAAGTAACCAGCCACCAAAAGGGCAAATGCTGCCTGACTCCGCTCAGTGAGGGCTCTGGAGGCGTCAAAGTCACAGAGACGGAGAGCAGGTGGCGGGGACCAGCGGCTGGGGGAGAGGAGCAGGGAGCGAGTGTTCAGTGGGGACGGAGTTTCTGTCCGGGAAGATAAAAGTTCTGGGCATCACAGTGGCAACGGTGTCACAACAACATGAAGGTACTAATGCCACTGAGCTGCACACCTAAAAAGTGGGGAAGACATGGTCCCAGGTCAAGAAGGCTGGACGCGACGCTGACGAGGGCGCGGCCCGCCTGCCCAGGGGACCCCTCAGAGCTGAGGTGGCACACAGCCCAGCTCTCGGTGCTTCCCACCAGATCCTTGTCGCTGGAGCCACTGTGCTCTGTCTCCTGCTGTGTGGGATGAAGGGACCAAGCTGTCCCATAGCTGGAGTCCCCCCAATTCCCAGCCCTGGACTCAGCGCGGACCTAGGCCACTGCTCCCGAAACTCTCAATGGTTGGCGTGCGACTTCAGGTAAGTCACTCTCTTTCTGGGCTTTCATCTCCCTACTTGTTACAAAGGGGGATTTTAAACAAGATCACTTCAGACATTCTTCCCAGCTTGGACATCCAACAGTCAAAACAATGACCTACACTTCTAAAATTAAATATGTATTTATTTACTGTTTATAACATATTTAATTTTATATATATTAATAATTGTATATTTATTAATATATCTAATGTTTCTGCACCTTCTGTAAGACAGAGAAGGACCAGGATGGGACATCCCGTGTCCTCACAGCTGGGTGTGCGCACATCGTGAAGCAGGCAAGGCCCGCCAGGCGTTTCGGAGCGGAGAACGCCCTTGCGCGGAGCTGCACGTGTCCTTGAACTCGCCCCCAGTGTCGCGTCTGCGGCGGGGCCACAAGGGGGCAGTGCGCGCAGCCGGCTGTCCGCACCCGGGCGGAGCCGCCGCCCCGCGCCTGCTCCCTCCCGCAGCCTGTCGGTCTCCGGGCTGCGGCCGGGCCTCCCGCAGCTTCTCCAGGGCGCTGAGAACACACGCGGGGCCGGCGGGAGACCTGAGCCCCGCCGAAAACAGAGCCGCTTGTAATCGCCAGCGAGCTAGGATCCACCGAACAGTAAAACCGGCTATAAAATGGTTTAGGGCCAGGTGTTGATTACACTGCACAGGAATCCAGCGAGGAAGCTCCCAGGGTGTAAAATCGAAGGTCTCCCGCAGCCCGGCCCGCGGGCTCTGGGGTGCGGGGGCGGCCAGGCTGCCCGGGCCGCAGGCCCCCAGTGCTGCCAGGGGCCTCGCGCTCACGCCGGTGCCGTGCTGGGGGCTGACTGCGCTCCCGGACCCGCAACAGGCAAAGTGAGCCTGAAAGTGGGGAGGAATCCAGAAGCCCCCTCTCCTCACTTCAGGGGCTGATTAAGACCCTGGACGTAAAGTCCTAACAAACGCTGCCCTTGACCGTTACAGGACGGATCTCAGTTTCCCGACTCCGGCACACAATACATAGTCCTCTTTCATTTTTGTAGAACTGAATGTATGTGTTGAACCCCAGCGAATTAGCCTCAGGCATTTGGGGTTTTCCCTCCTTTGTGCTGGATGGTGTCTAAGTGCTAGGGACCCACCTTGTGCATAGGTTGGAATGTGGCTGGTCCTTATCACCTGTCCTCATTAGTCACCAAAAACAAAAAAAGAAGGAAAAGAAAAGAAAGGAAGGAAGGAGGGAAGGGCTCCTCGTCCCAGCCTTCCACTCCTGTCCTCATGGCCCCACTTAGCTCCAGCCGGGGGGGTTACTTGCGGCCTGAGCCCAAGCCCACAGCCCCCTAACTAAGGACGCTGCCTGCTGGGAACGCATCCTGTGCCCTGCTGGTAGGTCATGACCCCTCTTTTCAGGCTGACACCTGCTCTAAGGAGTAGGCAGTTTTGCCTCCCCTGCTATCGCGTGGTCTTGTGGCCTTCGGCCACACCTGCGCATAAGGATGCCCTAGAGCCCTGACCGGCGTGGCTCAGTTGGTTGGGTGTCATCCTGCAAACAAAAGAGTTGCCGGTTCGATCCCCAGTCAGGGCCCATGCCTGGGATGCGGGCCGGATCCTCGGTTGGGGGCGTGCAAGAGGCAACCAATGTTTCTCTCTCACACGGATGTTTCTCTCCCTCTCTTCCTCCTTCCCTTCCCCTCTCTCTGAAAATAAATAAATAAACAAAATCGAAAGAAAGACAGAAAGAAAGAAAGAAAGAAAGAAAGACAGACAGACAGAAAGAAAGAAAGAAAGAAAGAAAGAAAGAAAGAAAGGAAGGAAGAAAGAAAGAACCAGGTGGTGAGAGTTCCTTCTAAAAGCCTGTACGTGGCGACTGAGCCCGGACGGAACAGGACGATGCCCCCTGCCCGGCCCCCTGCCCGGCCCCCTGCCCGGCCCCGCACTTATGGGGTTGAGCTGCTATTTCCCAAGTGCCACACGCTGTCATTCTACTCCTGCAGGGTCCCAGTGGCAAGGGGCTTCATGCTTGAGCTTCTTTTTGTCCTTTATTCTTTCCATCCAATAATGATCTGAAAACCTTGAAAAGACTAAGATGTCACATATGAAAGTTAACGTAGTGATAGCTGCGGCTTTCCAATCACACTTTGTCACGGGTCCCCTGCCGCCTGTCATGTGACAGCACAGGGCCGGGGCAGAGAACACACAAATTTGTTATATTCGTATCTTAGCCCAGATTTATTTATACACACATGTAATGTCTCCTGTTTACCTAGTCATTAAATAAACGTGTATTACAGGCCTAACGCATGCAAGACACAGTTGTCAAATCCTATGGATGTTGTAAGAATAAATTCAACAGGCCCTCGGCCCCAAGGAGCGTCATCGGGAAGGAACGAGGCACATTTGCAAGTCAGCGCGCGAGGCTGCAAGAGCCATCCCGGCGCTCGGGCTGAGCGCCTTTCCCTGGCTTTGTGACTCCCTGGCTGAGGCCATCGACTTACCGACTCTTGTACTCGACTCTGTTCAGTGCCCCGTGAGCGCCTTCCAGGCTGGGGTGCCGGGGCGAGGAAGGCAGGATGGGGGGCGGGGGAGGCTGCGCATGTGTGGAAAGAGCTGGAGAACACCTGAAGGCCGTGCCACATCTGCCACCTGAAACAGGAGCCAGGCCCGGTCCAGGCAGCGAAGGAGGGGGACCCTGAGGGCAGGTAGGGGAGGTGAGTCCCACAACGGCCACTTCAAAGCCCTTGTGTTTTGGGGCCACGGCACGGCTCAGGGCCCAGGCGTGGTCTGCCACCTCCCCGAGTGGGGAGCTGAGGGTATGGGGGATCAAAGCAGCCACGTTTTGAGGACTGAGCACCAGAAAGGGCGGAATGCCTGCAGGTCTGCGGGGCTCACCCCAGAACATTTGCTGGCTTTGGATCCGCGGAAGTGAGCAAGGGGGAGGATCGCCTGAGCTAGTTGGAGGGTCTGGGCCCGGGGTTCACGGCCCCCCGGGAACAGCCCCCGCTGTAGCCACCCAGGCTAGAGAAGCACCTGCCTCGGAGGCAAAAGATAAGCGCCCCAGGTCAGCCGAGGCTCTGGCCCACAGCAAGCCATGCCCAGAGCGCCGAGCTGCTCCCAAGGAACTCACGGCCTCCTGGGACAAGCTCGAGGATGCTTACAGGGGTGCAAAGCACCCCGTGCCCGACAAGAATAAATTCACGGTGTCTGACATCCCGTCAAAGAAAATCAGGCAGAGGAAGAAACAGCCAAAGAAGACCTGTTGTGAGGGGAAATCGAGAAACAGAAATAAACCCAGGACTGACACAGATGCTAGAACTAGCAAACAAAGAAATTAAAATGTTATTATAACTGTATCCCTAATGTTCGATAAGTTCAATAAAGACATGGAAGGTATATAATTATTTGAAGAAAAATGGAAATAATGGTCAAAAATTTTCTAAATTTGATAGAAAAACTGTAAACTCAGAGACCCACGAGGCTCAGCGAACCGTAGCCCTAAGCGAGGGTGTGAAGAAAGCCACACCAAGTCACGTCACAAGCAAATGGATGGAAGCCAGCGA
Organism: Mormoops blainvillei; assembly: GCA_004026545.1. Classification (NCBI taxonomy): domain Eukaryota; kingdom Metazoa; phylum Chordata; class Mammalia; order Chiroptera; family Mormoopidae; genus Mormoops; species Mormoops blainvillei. The sequence continues at coordinate 22,864 of PVJD01011459.1, forward strand.
TGGACAGGAAAACCTTAAGAGTGGCTGTAGAAAAATGGCTTTTTATGTTCAGAGGGACAAAAATAAGACGGGAACAAGTCTGTCATCAGAGCCAATGGGAGCAGGAGGACAGTGGAACAACGTACTCAGATTACAAACACGAAAAAGCGGCCAACCTAAAATTCTATACCCAGTGAAACAGTACCTTCAAAGCCGAAGGCAACACGAAAGCTGAAAGCATTGGCCACCGGCGGAACCGCACTCCCAGGGATCTCCAAGAAGCTCCTTCAGAAGGAAAAGGACTCCGGAGAGAAATGAGCGTCTGCCTGAAGGAACGCAGGGGCTCGAGCAGCAACCACAAGAGGAAATATATTAATATTTTCTTCTTATAGAGAGCTCCTTAAAATAAAGTGGCCTCTTCAAGCAAAAAAATACAACATATTGTGGAGTTTATACACACGTACGAGTCAAATGTGTGACAATATTGGCAAAGAGGCCAGGGTGGAGAAACGGAGGTGCGCCGCTGCAGGCCACACGCATGTCCTGATGCACACGGCGTCACTCAAAGGGGATGACGGAAAGATGTAGACTTTAAACCCCATTATAGCTAATAAGCCTTATCACGGGAACAAATGGAATTATACAAGCTATTCAGTTAATCCATAAAAGGGAAAAATGGGAGAATAGAGAACAGATGGCACAAATAGAAAACAAATAACAAGATGATAGACTTAAACGGAGCCATAGCATAATCACATTAAATGCAAATTGTCCAGACGCCCCAGCGAAAAGGCAGATGTGGCCGCATTGGGTAGAGAGCAACACCCAAACTCCCTGCTGCGTGCAAAGCCCCCTTCACAGGCGGAGGCTGAGACAGGTTAAAGGTTAAAGATGACAGACTCCCCCGATCTCGGCTGGCAACGACCTGTCCCTGGAACAGTCTGGGTCTGGTCTCACTGCCCCCCAGCACCCCCGGTATATTTGCACTCCTTCCTTCTCGTCCCTAGCAGTTCTCCGGTGGCTGGTGGCCTCCTGGCTGGTCGGCGGGAAGTCAGAGCCCTGTCAGGTCACCCTGACAGCTCTCAGCCGGCAAACCGGGCCTTCGTTTTGAGATGCGTGGCTGAGGCCCGGGGCTGGGTCAGGCCTCGCAGCTGCCTCTGCTGGGCCGGCGTCCAAGCTCAGGGGCATCCACCCATCTGACCGTCTCCTGAGCTCTCACCCCCAGTCCCCAGGGTCCCTTCATAGAAAGGCCTGTGGTCATGGGGGTGCAGGTCGTCGAGTCCACGGGAGGAGACAGGACCAACCCTCGGCCCCCATAACTGTGAGACTTGCCCTCACCCCAGAGGGCACAGGGCAGGTGCCCAGTCAGTGCTGGTGAGAGGACAAGGCTCTGAGCTGGTCAGGACGCGCCGTGAAATCCGGTCGTGCTTCTTTGAGGGGTTCTCTGGCTCCCCGGGGGGACCACACAGGTTACTTACAACAAGCCCTGGGCTTGCCTCTTGGAGCCCCCAGATGGGAACACGGGACTAGCTGGACGGAGTGGACCACCTTCTGCTTCTCTCTTCAATGAAGGCCAGGGGCTGGGGGCTGGGGGCCCAGGGCTGGGGGGGCGTGCAGGGAGGGAGCACGGCTCTGGGCCCGTCGAAGGCACTTCTCAGCTCAAGTGAGAACAAGAGTGTCCCGTCCCATGTCACAGTGTCTTCTGTGGAATGACCCTGCTGGCGTGGGTTGACCCCTCCTCCCCGGTCCCTTCCGAGGAAGGGCCAGTCTGGGTACTGGGGCCTGGTGCTGAGAGGCAGGAGCCCCCTCCTCCCTCCCGCTCGTTCAGCAAAAGCCCGATTAACCATCAAAGGAGACCGCCCTGCGAGGTCCCTGCGCCGGACCGGCCTCCCCCCAGGGCTGCAGCCTAATGGCTGGGCTGGGCTCACAGCTCCTAGAAGACCAAAGGGTCAGCCTGCTGCCCCGGGGAAGTGGGAGCGACTGGGCTAATTTGTCTTGGCAGGAAACCAAATTAGCCGGAAACACCAGGCGTGTTTTTCATTAACCACGTGGTGCCGCGCCGGAGGCCGAGGGGGGCTCAGAGCTGGGAGCCCCGTCACTTCCCACGTGGGGGCTTCCTGCGTCTCCGTGTCTCTTCTGCAGACAGTTGCTTTAAAGAAACAAGTCCTCTGAACAAAAGCAGTCCGCCGACACGTGACCACAAATGCGAAAACACCCCGAGTGGGCGCGAGGCTAGAAAGGGTGGGGCCCGTGTCTGCCATCTGCCCTGCTCCGCGTTATCATGGCCTTGAACTGATGCAGCCCCCAGGACCGCCTTGGAGCTGGAGGGGTGGGCGTGGGGTCCAGCCCCCACAGGCTCCGAGCAAGTGTAGGGTTCCTGTTGACATCGTGCTGGAGCAAAGAGCCCCAGGACACAGCCAGGGAACAGCTGCTCAGAAATTAGCACAACGGGGGAGCCCTTACTGTGACTTCGCGCTGGGACGTGCGTTCTGCAGCCCCCCAGCACTCCCAGGCCCTTTAACGTGGGGCGATTTCTCCGACAGCCCCCCTCGGGGTGGCAAGAATGCTCCCCCTGGGATCTGAGCCGGCTGAGGCCCCAAGGCGTCCGGGGCCGAGCTGGGAACAGGTCCCGGCTCCCAGAGCAGGCGCAGGCTTTGGGGAGGGACACTGGCCACCACAGGCCTGCTGCGCACAACCAGCCTGGCCCACATTGAGAGTGGGGAACTGTGACAGTTCATGGTCATTTCAGCCACACCAGTCACCAGCCGCACGCCCAGCTTCCCTCCCTGGTGGCCCCGTAGGCCCCTCTGAATACCCACACCCCCCAGGCACAGTCCTGGTCCCCTCTTTCTCCCGCAGGTGTGAATTCACCCAGGGGGCTCCCTATGGAACCCCAGCCCTCCAACTCCTGTGTCCTGTGGCCCAAGTTTGGCATCTGCACTTGCACAGGTCGGACACCCCTCTAACTCCATTTGCCAGGACTCCAGCCATTTAAATGGTCCTTTACCCATCGGCTGCTTAGACCAGAACGGGGAGGGTGGCCGGACTCCTGGTTCACGCCTACATCCAGTCAGCGCCAGCCCCGTCCCTTTGGCACCCACAGTAGGGCCTGGTCCCTTTGCCTCCCTCCTCACCCAGTGCCCTCTTGCCTGGGACACTGCAGTTTCCAGCTGTCCTGCTACGAGCCTCAGTCCACTCCCACTGCGGTCCAAGTGACCTCTTAAACACACAGATGGGGTTGCGTGGCTCCTGTGTGCACGGCCCCCGAGGGGCGCCCCGTGTCCCCTTCCTGGGCAGGGAGGGCAAAGTCACACGCAGACCTGGTCTCCCATCCTGACCTCTGGCCTCCCGCGCTGACTCCGTGGGGTCTGGGTGTCCCCGGGCACCCCTTTACCTCCCACGCTCCGGTCTCTGCTCCTGTAGATTCTGCTCCATGGCCCCCCATCGCAGTAGGAGTGCCCACCCCATTATTCCGTGTCGCGCGGCCCAGTGTGTGCGTCTCAGCAGTGCTTTGCAGCCTACCCCAGCTCTGCCCCGATGCGCCCCCAGCCAGCAAGGCTTGCTGATCAAATGAGTGAATCCTGAAGTCTGTCAGGGCCCGGACCCTGTGATGCTGCTCGTGTTTATGTGAAGCTGTCCCCATGATCTCGGCCCACTGGCATTCCTCTGAGGGTCTCCTCCCCCAGGAAGTCCTCCAGGATGCTATGGTCGCCGTGTGCTCTCTCACATCACTTCCCTGCTCTTCTCTGAGCCCTGGAGGTGGGACTTCTGGGCTTTTTAGGTCCCCGCTGGGATGGCGAACCCAGCGACGCATCTGCCTGGGGCCTGGGCCGCCTCCCACTGAGGAAGCCGCCCGTGGCTGATGCCCACGTGTGGGAAGACAGACGTCTCTGGAGCTTCCAGGCCCAGAGGCCAGGGTGGGGTGGGCGAGGCCCCTGCGAGCCTGTTTGGGGCTGTGGCTGCCTCAGTTGCCGGGCTGCCACGCTGCCCTGAGGAGGCAGAGTGGACACCTGCTTTCCTGAGTGGTCACAGTCGTGCCCTCGTGGTGCACACCCTGAACATATATGCCCAGGGACCCGGGGGGAGGTGCTTTGGAGGATCCAAGACACAAAGGGAAGGAGCCACATGCCACGTCCCTCCAGGCCACCACGTCCCCCTGGCCACCCCACCCCGCCCCGTCCCGCCAGGCGGCCACGTCCCAGGGACCAGAGCTCAGGGTGACCTTGGCTGTTGGGCTCGGTCACGTGGGAGGCCATGCCTAAGGGCTCTCCCCCGGGCTCTCTTGATTGGCTGCGATTTCTTCTGAAAACATTTTTGGTCTTTTGAAGTTTTTCTAATCGAACAGGGCGGGGCCAGGGACTCCCTTTTGGCAGTGGTTAGCAGTTTCCGTGGCTGAAATTAGAACTTGGCATGACAGCGGGGGTGGGCGGAGTCAAAGGCCAGAGGTCGAATTCTGCTTGCTCAGGAACGAGTGCTCATGCAGCCATCAGGGGCTGTGTCCGCGAGAACGCCGCGGGCCAGGCTGGGGCGGAAGGACTGAACAGTGTTCCTGCGCGCAGGTGGCAGCCAGCTCTGCACCTGCCGTCACTGGAGAGGGCGTGAGGTCACACCGCATCGTCTGCATTCCCTCAGAAGGGGGTCAGTGGCTTGTGGAAACAGGGTCTGTTTTTAAAGCCTGGGAAAGCCTTCCACTCCACCCGTTCTCTAACGAGATTGTGACAGAAGTGCATCTTGAGGCAGTCACATCACGTAACAGAGCATGTTCTCCAGAACAAACTGGTCCCGGTGCGTTTTCAGTGGGTGGGGGAGGCAGCCCCACCTTGATGCCCCCACACCTGCCCCCCCACCCCGGGCGCTTATAGCGTTTGTCCCCCAACCTTTTTGGGGGTTGGATGACTCCCAAAAGGGTGGTTACCACCCAGGATGTCTATCCCTAATTAAAGGGACTGCCCAGACACCCAAGGGAAGGACAAGGGAGGTCAAAGCCCGTGGGCAACGTTCCCAGCTCCCGATCTCTCTGAGCTGCAGCCGCAGCCCACTCTCCCGGTGCCCGTGGCCAGCGCGCTCCCCACACCTGCGCCTCAGCGCGCAGCCGCAGACGCGCCCGGGGATGGGGCCGGGGGGCCCTCCAAGGCGGGCGGCGAGGGCACAGTGCCCAGGCGCTCGGCAACAGCACATGACACCATTGCTTCCATTTTCAAAAAAAAGCTGAGTTATCTTTTTTCAGTTTTAATTATGATAACACATATATAGCAAAATTTACCCTCCTAACCCCTTTTAAGTGCGCCATTCCATGGTACACAGTAGTCACACTGCTGCGCAAACATCGCCACCAGCCATCACCTCCAGAACTTTCCCGTTTTCTGAAACTCCGTCCGCGTGAAACACTTACTCCCCATCCCCCTTCCCCAGGCCCTGCGCCACCGCTCCCCTTTCTGTCTCTGGGACCTGACTCCTCTGGGGTCCTCTCACGAGTGGGTTGTTAGAGCGCAGCGCGTCTCCTCCTGCGCCCAGCGTCCGGCACTCAGCACCGCGCCCTCCAGGTTCATCTGCGTTGTGGCACGTGTCAGGACAGCCCCGTGCGGGGGTTGGCTCTGTCCCATTGTACGTCTGCGCTGCACTTTATCTCCTCACCTGTCGGCGGACTCTCGGGGGGCGCCCACCTTTTGCGTGTTGTCAGTGACACTGTCGCCAATGCGGGTGTGCAGGTTAGCGTCCGTCCAAGGCCCTGATCTCAGTTCTTGCAGGTGCGCAGCCGGAAGTGGAATTGCTAGACCATGTGGTAATTCTGCTTTTACTTTCTGAGGAAGCTCCGCCCTGTTCCCACAGCGGCCGCTCCGTTTTACCGTTACCTTAATTCTCGGCTGACACCTGAGTCGCGGTGCCAATGCTGCCAAAGCTGCTATTAGTAAGCAGTTCGTGTGTAAACTTTTTATGACTGAAAGTCTTTTTAGAGCAGCTTTAGGTTGACAGCAATGTTGACAAGCTGGTACAGGGATGTCTTACGCTCCCTTTGCCCCCACCTATGCGCCCCGCCACGATCACCCACCGAAATGGTGCACTTGTCACCCAGGGAGAACCTACAGAGAATCGACCAATCAGTCAATCCCCAGTGACATTATGTTTCAACTGCGAGAGAAACACAGCACCGCCTTGTGAGCCCATGAAAGCGAGGGCCATCAAAGAATGAGAGAGGAAAGGAAGCTGAAAACTGAAGACGCCAGGGAGACACAGCCAGGCCCTGTCGTGCGCCCCCCAAGTCCAGGCTGCGGCCTCGCCCCTCCCACAGCCCTGCAGGCCGCGCCCTGGGCCAGCACAGCCGGCCCGACCGCCGGGGTTCAGTCCCTTTAGCCCCAGTTCGTCCAGGACAGACCGGCCTTCCGAGCCGCCCGGGACGGGGATTTGGAGGAGAAACGGAAGAGGGGTTTCGTTAAACAGCAAACACAAACGGCTCGCTCCGATGTCAAGTCAGCCAGGCGCTTCCGAAAAGCACCAGCCAAGACGCGGCGCGTTGTTTGAACCTCCGAGGAAGCGGGCCACGGGCCGGCCCACGCGGGGGGCTCACTGGAAGCAGAGGGCAGCTCCTCCGTCGGTGGTTCCGAAAGCCTCTGTTCTCACGAAACATTAGGCAGCAGGCCACCGGGACCTTGAACATGAGCAACACGTCGCAGGCTGCCAGCAAGTCAGCGACCCGCTCCGCCGCTGCTGGCCGATCCTCGGGCCCGCTAGGCGCGGACGAGGCGGCTTTTCCTAAAGCCGGTGGCCGGCTCCCCTTTCTTGGGGGGAGCCTAAAACTTCCAAACCTTTGCTTCCTGCCTTTTTCTCTCTCGGGTCTTTTTAAACCAGAGTCACCTAACGAATTAATCGTGACTTCGTGCGGCTCCATACAAAGCATTTCAAACGGGTAAGCACCAGGCGACATCTCCCGTAACTGGAATCCCCCCCGTCCCACAGCTCTGGGTTTCCAGTGCCCGCACTACTGCACGCTTGGTAGGTGAAGGTCATTCACATTAAAAGATTTTGGAGCCATTGAAACTGATGGAAACTTAAAGAATAAAATCCTCGGCATGGTCTACACAGATGGATACACCGCTAATGTGTGTTTGAATCGCAAAGACTTTCACATCTAAACTAATGGGGCTGATAACAAAGGGGAGATACATACCAGGTACTTTTCATAGCCCTCAAATTAATGACATAATTGTCTTCTAGTGACATATAGAATGTATGGACTTGAACTTCTATGTGATACAATGTACTGGCAACCCGCTCCAGTGGGTGTTGTGTCGGAACAGCTCTGAAAGCACTGTAACTCCCCACCCCCGACCCGCAGTCTCCATTTCTGTGACTCTGTTCCTGGTCTAGCTGTTTGCTTAGTTTGTTTTTGTTTTTGTATTTTTAGGTTCAGTTGTTGACAGTTGTGAGTTTGTTGTCATTTTACTTTTCATAGTTTTGATCTTCTTTTTCTTAAATAAGACCCTTTAACATTTCCTGAAATAAGGGCTTGGTGATGGTGAACTTTAACTTGACCTTATCTGGGAGGTACTGTATCTGCCCTTCCAATGTAAATGATAGCTTTGCTGGGTAGAGTAATCTTGGATGTAGGTCCTTGCCTCTCATGACTTTGAATACTTCTTTCCAGCCCCTTCTTGCCTGTAAGGTTTCTTCTGAGGAATCGGCTGACAGTCTTCTGGGAACTCCTTCGTAGGGAACTATCTCCTTTTCTCTTGCTGCTTTTAAGATTCTCTCCATATCCTTAATCTTGGGGGATGTAATGATGACATGCCTTGGTGTGTGCTTCCTTGGGTCCAACTTCTTTGAGATTCTCTGAGCTTCCTGGACTTCCTGGAAGTCTATTTCCTTTGCCAGATTGGGGAAGTTCTCTTTCATCATTTGTTCAAATAAGTTCTCAATGTCTTGCTCTTCCTCTTCTCCTTCAGGCACCCCTATGATTCAGATGTTGGAATATTTAAATTTGTCCCCAAGGTTCCTCAGCCTCTCCTCATTTTTTTGAATTTTTGTTTCTTCATTCTGTTCTGGTCGAATGTTTATTTCTTCCTTCTGCTCCAAATCGTTGATTCGAGTCCTGGTTTCCTTCCCTTCACTGTTGGTTCCCTGCATATTTTGCTTTATTTCACTTTGCAAAGCCTTCACTTTTTCCTCTATTTTGTAACTATACTCCACCAATTCTGTGGGCATCCAGATTACCAGTGTTTTGAACTCTGCATCTGATAGGCTGGCTATCTCTTCACTGCTTAGTTGTATTTTTTCTGGAATTTTGATCTTTTCTTTCACTTGGGCCGTATTTCTTTGTCTCCGCACACCTGTTACACTATAGGGGGCAGAGCCTTAGGTATTTGCCAGGGCAGGGCAACCCATGTGTTGCTTTGCGGTGCTGTCTGAGAGGGAGGGGTCAGACAGGGAACAATGCTACTTGCTTGGCTCTTAGTGGCTTTCAGTCACTTCCCCTGCTACCCACAAGCACATTGGGCCCTTCTGGTGCTGATCCCTGGGTGGGTGGGTTTGTGTATGTTCTAGGACCCTGTGGGTCTCTCCAACAAACTCTCCTATGAGACTGGGAGTTTCTCCTGCTGCTGCAACCCCCACGGATTTTTACAGCCAGAGGTTTTGAGGCTTTATCTCCCTGCACTGGAACCCTGGGTTGCACCGTCTGTCTTGCTCCCCTGTTGTTCCTCCCAGTTTATCCACATGCAAACAGGGGAACCCCGGCCACCTAGCCACCGCCTCGCCCACCTGGTCCTCCAGCCGCAGCCTTGCCATACATCCTCTCCACCCTGACCGCCTGTCTCTGCCCCTCCTACGCGTCCAGATGAATGTTTCTTCTTTATTTCCTTGGTTGCCAGACTTCCATACAGTCCGATTTTCTCACAGTTCTGGTTGTTTTTTGTTTTTAAATTTGTTGTTGTCCTTCTTTGGATTGTGCGAAGAGGCAAAGTGCATCTACCTACACTTCCATTTTGGCCAGAAGTCTAAATATTCTTCACAATAAAATTCTAAGTGTTTGTAGTCTGTTCCATCACACAGACACACGTGATTTAACCCTTTCCCTGCTCTAAAGAATTCGGACTGCTTCTCACTTCAAGGAATTCTGCAAACAATATCCATCCATCCATTTACTCTGCATTGACTGAGTGTCAGCTCTATACCACATGCTGTGCTTGATGCCGGGGATGCATGAGAAGCCAGGATCCAGCCCATCTATGGAACCTTGGACAGGTGGAAGACAGAGGGGAGTGTGACTGTGCTGAGCAAGGATACCAGTGTGCGCTGGAGACCTCGTTCACAGGTTCGTTACCCCCACAGGGCACTGAGCTCCTGTCATGCATTCAGAATTTCTCTTTGTTCTTCAGATGGCACCTTCTCTCTATCCATCTTCAAGTTCACCAGCCTTTATTCTGCCCACTCCAGTCTGCTGTTAAGACCATCCAGTGGCATTTTTAATTCAGACATAGTACTTTTCTGTTCTCAAAGTTATATTTTTATATACTCCCTCACTAATTAGATCAAATGCAGGCACTGCTGTAATAAAAACCTAACAATGTTGCTGATTTACCAGTGAATTACTCGGCGTGCTCCGGTCGGCACAGTGAGAGAGGAGAGGAGAGTTGGTCTGTCGGACGCCTGCCACTGTTCTCTGAACGACACGATAGGGAAGAGGGGCAGAGGGAGGAGAGTTAGAGACGGACTGTCGCTGCTCCCATGTGGGACTGTGGCGTTTCGCAGAGCGTGTCCCCACTGTCCTCTGTGCACTCACTGACATGGAAGGTGGGCAGGAGCTACACTGAAACCGAGCTGACAGCTGGGACCGCACCCACACTGTAAACGAGAGCCATCGCCTGGTCACTCCCCGTAGTTCAAGTGGCCAACGGAAGACTGTCACCAGTAAGTGTCGGTCCACTATAGAAATCCTACCCTGGAGCAATTCCGATAATGGGCCCAAAATGCCAATGCTTCTGGTTATAATGACCCTGACAGAGTTTCTTGGAAATAAGTCACAGTTTTATAGTAAACATTACACTAGATAAGAGACAACATCAATGACAGCTTAGCTCGCACTGTGGATGTTTCATCCAAACATTTCTAGAAAATGTAATGGTCACGCAAAGCGTGACTGGAAGACCTACAACACGCAGAAAGCCACCTGCTTAAACGCAGGAGTGTGGCAGTGCTGTGGCCAGTGAAACAGCGACTCATGCATGACCGTACATCACCCGCCACCCTCTGTGCTTTCCACCGAAGACCAGTTTTCCGATTCAAAAGGTCCTCGCCTATTTTGTGACGGTAATCAAGAGCCCACGCTGACAGCATCAGCCCTCACTCGAGGACGTCAGGATCAACTTAGGAAGGGCTTTTCACCCCGAAGCCAAGCAGGAGGACACGCACCCTCTCGCCCGTGACAGCCGTCAGGGCTCTGGACTGTGACCGCGGGGTCGCCCAGCTGTGGGTGAGACTGGGTGGCATGGATGAGCAGGCTCCCCGGCCACACGTGTCTCCTCCCAGATGATTCCAAACGGAGCCACCCCAACCGCCCCTGCCCCAGTCCGTCTGGATGGAGAGGGGAAGGAAAGGGTGTGGGTGGTTTTTAAAGCAGAGGGCGGGGCTCCTGCTAATTGGCCCCCAAGCCTCCCCCGAGAACAATGCCTTGAGTTTCTGAAGGTGTTAGAATTCCCCAAAAAGCAAGGCCTGGTGAGAGGGACGTTTCCTTTTCTATTGTTTAAAGAACAGAACGTGTTTCTTTTTATCCTAATACAAGAGTTAATGCAACAGCATAATGAGAAGCAGAGGTGGAATTTCTTCTGTACGGGAATTTCAAAGAGGCAGGCCCCCTTCTGGGTCTAAGGGAACCTGCTCCCTGCAGCCGGGGCGCTGGCTTCCCGAGGCCCCGGCCCGCGGTCCCCTTCCCCGGGGCGCTGTGCGGGCTGTCCCAGCGCGAAAGGGCACCTGGGTCCCTGCAGGCCCTCCTGTCAGGGCCAGAGCTGCGAGGAAAGCTCTCCAGGAAGAACCTCAGTTTTACCATTTGGAAAAGAGCTTGGCCGGTTCAGTCCCCCTTTCTCTTTTCACAGCTCCGCAAATTAATTCCAGTCTTTTCTGGAGGTGAAGGAAATGTCTCTGATAAAAAGCCATTGATGTTTTCACATTTTTCATCATCTTCTTAAAAAACTGTACTGCAACATTTTATGAAGCCTAATTTAATGGAATGTCATGTTCTTTATTTTACAGTGTGGATCTGAGAAGAGAACAGCTTGGCTTTTTTTGATAATAAAAAGCAGAGTTTTAAACATTGAAAATAATAAGGAAAAAGCAAAACACTATGGTATATTGGTATTAGGGTACAGAGATGAAATCATTTTTAAGAAGGAAAAATAAAATGATTCAGGGCTTCTCAAACTTGAAGAATATATCGATTCATTTCAGAAAAAAACAATGCGTGTGGGTACCCAGTATTCTCTACATTATTTTTATTATAATGTCACTTGAGGATCACAAATATAAACCAAGGTGTTGGGTCCTTTATGAACAGCTCTTGCACAGTAAAAAAATGAAAAGAAGCATGCGTAACAAGAACAGATTAAAAAAACCACTGAGGTCACTTTTCACAGCATGAATTTAATGGAAGGATGATGTTATTTCGCTGAGGCTCTCTCCGCGGCCGGCGTGGTCCTGCGTGGCGCCGGCCTGTTCGCTGGCCCCGCGCGTCCCTGGCCCGAGCGCATCGGCGGCCATTTTCTCACAGGGGCCTCGGCCCCCGGGGCGGGCGCCCTGGCACTCATGGTCGCCTTCGCTCTTTCCTCGCGGCCCTGGCCGGTTAGGCCTCAACGCTTCTCCACCCAGCGCCCAGCGTAGCCTGGGTGTCGTGGTGACAAGCTGGCCATCTGGTCTCCCCCGAACACAGAGGCAAGCGTTTCAGATTCTGCTGGAGTGCCCTTCTGTCACCCCCGCTCATCAGCACGGGCGTCGTCCCAGCCCGGTAGAGGGAGAAATCGATTAAACAAGTGTCATGTGCGGATCACGTTTTCATTTTTCCGCTCTGGTTCTTCTCCGCAGCACGTTCTTCTCATTTTCTGCCTAGACTCCGCCAGGGACCCCGCAGGGCCCCACGTGGGTGTCGTTGCCTCTGTGGCATCTGCGACTGGCGGGTGTGCGCCCCCCGACATACACACACAATGAGGCCAGTGGCCCTTCTCTGTGCCCGCACCCTTTGCACAAATCCCTAGCAGTACTTCCCGTCCCTTCCTGGCCCCCGCATCCGCTCCCGGGCCCCGCATCCGCTCCCAGGCCCCCGCCACGGCACCCAGACTCTTCGCAGACCCCGGAACAAGGGCCATGCGCTCCCAGTCCCGCCTCACACGAACCGGGAGCTGACATGCTGAGTCCCTGCGGGTCATCTTCGGCCACTGTCGTTTCTGCTGCCTCTTATTCTTGGTGGCGGGTTTCTTTGACATGACCGTGATATTGGACAGTGAATTCACACTCCATGAATTTTATCTGTTAAGCCCTGAGTTCGAACTTCATTCCTCTAGATGTGCATCTTCCAGGCACGCGGGGAATTGACCTACCTACGACTTCTATAAAATTCCCAGCTCTTTCTCCCACACTAGGTGTGCCGGAGCGTGGGTCCCAGTCCCAGACCCGTGTGGGCACGGGCTTTACGTGAGCGACCTGTGAGGACGCCTCCCCTCCTTTCAGACCCGCCAAGAGAAAGACCGCCTCCTTCAGCAAATCGGGCTGTGTGGCTTGCCCCCCGCGTTTTACCTGCTGAAGCAGCACATGTTAGGGCTCTGGCTTTGTTTGAGGTCCTCTGATTCGACTCCCAGGCTGCCTGAAGCCCCAGGTGTGTTCTCTGTCCCCCGGCGAGTGGCCTATTCGCTCCAGGCTGTGGGCGCCAGGCAGGGGCAGGCACCCCCGAGAACGGACCTTCCAGCGGCCAGACGGCTCCTCCGGATTCATGTTCGTCTGGGGCCTGACAGGTTCCTCTCCCTCCCCGCCAGCCCAGCCGTGATATAGAAGCTGCCGTCTCGTTTTGATCTCCCCGCTGTGTGGGGCGTCCCCGCGGGGGCTTCTCCGGACATGTGGGGAACAGAAGGGTCGCCGCTCCGCGTCTCCGGTGGACGGCGGCGCTGGGGGCGCTTTCCCATTCTGAGCATTTGCCTGTGTTTCTGTGGCTGTCTTCTCTCCCTCGTGTCCCCCGCTTTTAGAACCATGGTGCCCGCCGTTCGTTCACCCACTAACCTAGAAACCCGGAGTCACAGTCGAGCTCTCCTCACCCCTCGCACACAGCGGCATCGAAGTCAGACCGAGGTTCTGCCTGTCCCTCTGTCCCTGCGTGGCGTGGGTTGCGGGGCGTCCGCACGTCCCCTCGCCTCCAACTCACTGCCCCTCCCTCCACCAGCACCTCCTTCCTGACACAGCGTGTCTGTGTGTCACCAGGCTGTTGGCGGCCGGCAGCTCCCTGTGGGCTCAGGGGAGTCCCTGCCCCTCGCCGGCCAGCCGCAGCGGCACCGGTGCCACAGAACCCACGGATCTCACTAGCGGTGGTGGCCAGAGGGAGTGTCCCTCACATCACATGCTCATTCATGTCTATGTGACCTTGAAGTGGACAAGGGCGCACCTACCTGTTTAACCACAAAATTGGAAACAATCCACTTCACTCACTTCGGCCTCCCTCTCGTTGTCCTTTGAGGGGCCGGTCTCTGAGGAGCAGCCTTGGGGCTCGGGGAGCCCCCGAGAGGGAAGCCCCCCAACCCCGCGTCCGTGGCATGAGCCAGAGAGTGGGAGGGGCTGTCCGATGCCACGAATCGGCAGCATCTCCAAGTAGAGTCACAAGGTGCCAAGGGAAGCTGTGCTGTTCTGTCCTAATTCGCATCCTCGGCAAGGGTTGCTCAAGTCCTGAAGGCCTTGGTAGGCGCACGGCCAGCGGTGCGGTCGGCTCCCTAAGCGTATCCCGTGCCGCGGGCGTAGACGGAGCGCAGGCCCCGGCCTGGTCAGCGGGGTTTGGTTCCCGGCCCTGCCACGGTCCTTTCGTGTCAGGCTGGACGCTTCATTAAGCCTCACTTTCCTCGCTTGACAATGTGCAGAGCAAAACTTCCTTCAAAGCGCTGGGGGTATTAAATGGGACGAGGAAGGCGGCCGCGGGGGCGGGGGCTCTGGCACACGGGCGGCACCCGGGGCGGGGTGGCCGCTCGGTGACGCTACTTCCGGCCACCTTCCGCGGCCTCCCCGTCACAGACCACAGGTAACGGGCTCTTTTCCTAAAGGCATCGATTTAACGCCCAAAAGCCTAAAATAAAATTCCAAAATGGAGAAAACCCTGTACTATCTAATCTATGCAAGTCAAATCTTTGGATTTCCAGTTACATTTTCCCACATTTTAACTATATTTTAACGTGGGGTTGACACAGGTCGTGGAGGGAATTCTGACAGGAAGTGCATTCAGGGACCCGGCCTACCGTGGCCAGGTCTGGAATCCTGGGTGTGCGTGTTCATGTGTGTGTGTCTGTGTACACGTGCACGCGTGCCCGTGTGTGTGCTCGCACGCATGTTTGTCTTCTCGTCCGCCCCTCCCCACCCCCTCCCGCTCAGCGGGCCCCATTCATCACAGAGATGTCACCTCGTAAACCTGCCGGCCCCTCCCAGCTCACTGAGTTGTCGTGCAGATTTACGGAGTGACGTTGGGGTGACTGGCAACTGCTGCTGCTTTACGGGGTGTGGCAGATGTCCACATGGGGACCAGAGCTGCGGCCTGGCGGATGTCTGCATGCGTGCTTGGGGCCCGGCCATTAAGCGGGGCCACCCCCTCCCTCCAGGAAGACCGCCGGCAGGATGCTCGCGCGCCACCTCCCTGGTCCTGCAGCCCTTTTCCTGTGTTTGCAAAATCGTTTTAGAAGACTTAACCAAAAGACAATTAAGGTGTGGATTTAGGAGGTCAAAAGCATGCCCGGCATGCCTGGAGAGGTCACGGCAGGACTGGCACGTGACCACAAGGTGTTAGCACAGCACCCAGTACAGTGTCACCCCCCGCAGACACCCCCCCACACCGGCTGCGCGGTCAGAACTCCCACCGCGGCTGTTCTGGCCTCTGGTGGCCCTGGTCCTGCGGTTCCCGGGACGCTGCTTTGCCAGCATTCCCGGGGTTGGGGGTCTTCAAAGCACCTGTGGGGACAGAGCCTGAGTTACCATCCCTGCCCATGGGGGGAGAAACTGAGGCATCTTTTCCCTAATCTCCAGGGGATCAGAAGTACCCCCCAAAGATGAACGGCTTCGCGCCTTGGCTGACAACCTGCTTCGTCCTGCAGACCACGCCACGGACCACGCAAAGCAGAGCCCGGTAGAGCGCGGTCACCCCCCCTGAGCCTCTCAGGGCAGAGCGACCTGGGGGCCGGGAGCCGGGGGCCGGGGGCGGTGGCAACATCAGGACGCTCTGCAGGCACCTGTGGGCTCCTGGGCATTTGTCACGTCCTCTCTGGGGTCAGTGAGGATCCCCATGCAGGCCACGCCTTGAGCACATGCACTGTGTGACAGATGTGCCACCAGTGCTGACAGGAGAGCCCAGAGAAGCCACGCCGGGGCCTTGTGCCGGAGGGGTTCAGGCACCAGCAGGTGCTGCCCCAGGGGCTCACAGCCAGGGGGACACGTGGTGGACGTGAGCTGTGGCCGGGGAGTCCCAGGCGCTGTGGGGGCGGCGAGCAGAGGCACCTCAGCCCATCTCAGGGGTGAGGAGGGTCCCAGAGGGAGCAACTGCCGCCCAAGGTCGGTGGACGGAGAGCTACCTCCAGAGGACAGAGGGGGCCTGGAGAGTGTGGGTGTCGGCGTGTGGGTTGGCGTGTGGGTCGGCGTGTGGGCCAGCATGTGGGTCCTCGTGTGGGCGCCACATGGAGCGACGTGAGGGAGTCAGCCAGGCCGGAGCAAGGCCAAGGCTCGGGCGGCGGGAGGGGACCGCGGGCTCGGGCGTCGGGGCCGCCCTACTGCCATCGCAGGGCCCGGGAAGGGCCGGGGTGGGGAAGGCAGGAGGGCCCCACCCCGTGCTCAGAAGACTCTCCGGGCCAAAGTGCAGGCTCAGGTTGGAGGGGCAGGACCGGACTTCTGGCCAGTGAGGACCCTGTTGGGACAGCGCAGCCCAAGGGGTGGGCCCCCGGGGGCAGCAGGCGCAGCGGTCTGGTTGGTGGATGGTGGGAGTGGTTCCCCCAGGACAGGCCGGACCCAGGCAGAGCCCCGGTCCCCCGACTGATTCCCACCCCCTTGACACCGGCGGATGGCTATCACATGGACCCTGGTGTCCCTGCAGGGTCCCCATCATGGGCCAGCCGTGTGGCCTGCGCAGGTCTCCTACGGCCCCTGTGACCCAGCTGGACGACCTGTCGATGAGGACGGCTCTAACCCTTGCCCCTCCAGACACTGGGCAGGCAGAGCCCATGTCATTTCACTTCTCCTCCTTGCACTTCAGAAACGTTGGTTTTTTACCAGCGGAAGGCAGGACCCTCTGCCTGCAGAAAGATGGCAGCCCGCTCTGCTGCGAGGGCCTGGCCCCGAGCCGGTGGTTTCCCCGGGGCCTGTCTGCATCCCTGTGAGGACGCGTGATGGCAGGGGACCAGGCGGAGGACCTGGCACTGCCCTAGCTCATTTAGAATGTCCCCACAGGCACGCTGCTCTCCTCACTTGTGACGACCCCTGCAGTGCCGGACCCCTCAGCCAAGAGCGGCCCACTTGGCCTATGGGGTCTGAGTGTCAGTGCCTGCCACGTCCGTCGCTTGCAGGGCAGCAATCGGGGGCTCCTGGTGGCAGTCGCCTCTCCGCTCAGCTGAGGCTCCGCCAAGGCCGTGGCGGAGGGTCAGGCGTGCCCTCAGGCAGGAGGGACGGGAGCAGGAAGCCGGGGGACCTGGGGCCTCGTCGTCACGGATAGCGTTGGGGTGCAGCAGCCCCGTGTGGAGGTGAAGGTGGATACCAGGGGGGCACCCCACCTGCACCAGGGAAGCAGGTCAGCTCAGGTGAGCGGAGAGTCTGTGCAGGGAGGGCGGGGCACAGGCTATGCCAGGTGGCTGGACCCAGAGGCTGTGGCCGGGGAACCACGGAGCGCCACCATCAGACACGCAGCAGGTGAGCAGGCTGCGCATGGAGAAGCTTTGGGAGGTGGGGAGGCCAGCGGGGCTGGTTCCTTTTCAAGGGGGAGGGGACCGATGGTGGCCACCTGTGCACGTCCTTAGCGGAGCCTGTCTCCCCGGCCTGTCAATCGGCCTGTTAAACACAGCACTTGGCACCACACAAGCCGCTTACCTGTGAGGCTGGCTCGGGCTCCGCCACCACCCCAGGGAAACGTGTAACACCTTCGCGTGCAGCCCCAGCTGCCCCCTCGGGCTCCGGACAGTGCCACGCAGGGGCCCTGGCACCTGCCTCCAGGCACCCACCTCGCAGCCTCTCCCTCCTGCCCGCTGGCACCGCAGGCGGAGGGCACCCTGTGCACACCCAGGCTTCCAGCGGGGCCGGCCCTGGTCTAAGGCCCTGGCCCTTCCTTGGGCCCTATTCGGGCCAGCGGCCGGGAAGACTTGCTGGCAGCTGCTCAGAGCCGGAGGCCGTGGCTGCAGGAGCCACTGGTCCATCAGTTGAGGGGGCCTCACTGGATGTCCTGGTGGTTCTCTCTCCATGGGGTCCTGTCCCCAGTTTCAGATGAGGGTCACAGGCTGCGAGACCAGTGGCTGGACGAGGGTCCAGCACCCCGCGGGGCTCCTGTCCCCAGTGCTGGGCGTTCCACTACAGCTCAAGGGCTGCGGGCCGGCTGGGCCTGCAGCCTTGGCTTGACCCCTCTGGGGTGGGACATCTGAGCTTTCCCTGAAGGGCTCTGCCACGTGGCTGGCGTGAGGGGATGTTTGTGGTCACCCTGACTCCGTTCTGCCTGTTGCGAAACGCAGTGGAAACCTCACAGCCTGCTCCCCCACACCAGCGCTGGGCTCCGCCACCCCATCACGCCCTACGCTGGCGGCCTTCCTTCTCCGCTTTGTGCTAGAGCCACCTGTCGGGGCGGGGCTGGGGACGGAGCTGTCCTGTCTGCCCAAGAGCAGACCCTCGCCCTCCCTTTGAGAGAGCCCCCTGCCCTGTCCCTCACCACATGCAGACTTAAAATCAGAGTGAATAAAATTTAGAATTCAGCCCTGGCCCCATGGCTCAGTTGCTTGGACCAGAGCATCCATCATACACCAAAAGTCTGCAGGTTCGGTTCCCAGTCAGGGCACAAACCTGCGTTGAGGGGTTCCATCCCCGGTCAGGGTGCGTGTGAGAGGCAACGGACCCATGTTTCTCCCTCACATCGATGTTCCTCTCCCTCCCTCCCTCTCTCTCTAAAATCAGTAAACATATCCTCGGGCGATTTAGAATCCACGGATATGCAATTTGGCTGCAGGGGCCCGTGTCCCCACCCCATCTGGCGTGGGTTTAATTGAGCCACGAGGTAAAAGCAGAAAGACCTCAGCTTCCCACCCCCGCCCCCGACAGCTGGCCCTGCCCCCAGAACGAACCTTCGAATTCGGCTTCCCCGGGACTGGCTGTGAGACAGCAAATGCGGCACCCGCACAGGGCGCCGCGCCCAGCCTCTGACATCGCTTGATTTGTTCTATAAGCAACCTTTTGTATTTAGAAGAAGACAGGCCCGCAGAGGGGGGAGGGGCAGTTGCTGCCTGATTCGATTGCAGGGAGCGGCTCCTCTCACGGTCCCGAGCTGTCCCCCAAGGCGCCCCAGCTATCTCCAAGAGACGAGCCCCTTCAGTCACCTCCTCCAGAGCAGGGGAGATTGCAAGATGAGGGCTCCGAGCGCAGTTCCCCACCTGCCTACTGGCGCGTGGGCGGGGCTGATCCACGGGGCTGGGCCAGGAGTGGGTCTTCTGCTCAGGCCCGGGCGCCCTGCCCAACCTGGGGGCGGCGAGGAGGAGACGTGCTATAGGATGGAGCCCAGTCCCGCAGGGGCTGCAGCCTGCGAGGCTCCCTGTGACCGAAGGGCCCCATGAAAAGACCCCTCGACAGGAGCGGGCACTTTGGAGGCACACAGAGCATTCAAACGCGCTTCCGGTCTTCAACTCCAAAGACGACAAGGCGGAGGGACACCGGTCAGGGGAGGCCCTGCTCTCCCAAAGCCAGCACGCCGTTGGCCTGTATCCAGCTGCCAGCTAAGGGAAACCCCAGCTGGCTACACACAGGTCGGCTGCCCAGGTCACGTTCTTCAAGAGAAGGATGAAAAATCATGCAGTAAGGAAGAACGCCTTGAGGAGTTCCGAGAAATACAAGAACCGAAAGGCCTCGTCTTCAAGCCTAACACAAAAAGTAACCAAAGGAAAATAATTTATAAGAATTAGAGCAGAACTCAGTGAAGTCGAAAATGAGAAGTCAATAAAGAAAAATCAACAACACCCACGCTGTTCTTTGAAAAGACCAGTATACTTGCCCAGCCTCTAGCCAGGCTAACCAAGAGAAACAGAGAGAAGACACGAATTAGTGACGTCGGAAGTGAAAGGCGGCCTCAGGCACATGAAGAGCCAGTAAAGGAACATTGTGAACAGCCCTGTGCGCACAAATGCCACTGAAAGACACAGCTGCCAAAACTCACGCGAGAAGAAGTAGATCGGCTGAATGGATCCACAGCTATTTTAAAAATGAGCCAATGAATAATAATCTCCCAAAACAACAGCAACAGACCCACACGGGCTCACTGGTGACTTCAACCAAACATTTAAGAAATAAATTTTGCCAACTATCTACAAACTCTGTCAGAAACTGAAGCCGAGGGTGCACTTTCTGGTTCATTCTATGAGGCCAGCATTTCCCTGATGCCAAACGCGGGCAAAGAATAACAAGAACGAAACCCTAAAGGCCAACAGCTCCTACGCGTAGGTGCTGAAAGTTCTTAACACAACATTAGCAAACCAAATTCACCTGCACATAGGAAGAGTTACACACCACAGGCAAGTGGGATTTACTGTCAGTGTGCAGGCTGGTTCAGCATTCAAAAATCAGTTCACGTGACACACCACACCAGCAGGGGCAGAAGAATGGACTTACAATCCTGTCAACAGGTGCAGAAAACACTTCAAACAAAACCAACATCCATTTACAATTTTAAAAAGCTGTTAGCAAACTAGAACTATAAGGGAATTTCCTCAATTTGATAAAGAACGTCTACAAAAATCCAACAGCTAATATGATATTTAATTGTACGGAGCTGGATGCTTTCCCCTCCCCCCAATTTGGGGATAAGGCAAGAACGCCCCTCTCACAACTCCTATTCAACATCATATCGGAAGTCCTCGCCAGTGCAATAAGACAAGAAAAAGAAATAAAAGATACACAGATTGGAAAGAAAGACATAAAACTTTATTCACAGATAACATATTTGTCCATATATCCATGCATCCAAATTGAAATATCAATGATCGATGAAATTAATAAATGGGTAAAAAGAGACAAATGGTATGTGACCATAGATAATAACACTGTGTTCTGTATTTGAAAGTTGCTGAGAGAGTAAATCTTAAAAGTTCTCATCACAAAAGAAAGTTCTGTAACTATGGATGATGATAGAGGTCAACATGGGGTGATCATTTCACAATGGATTCAAAATCGTTGTGTTGTACACCTGAAACGGACAGAGCATTGTATCTCGATTATACTGCAATTAAAAAATAAATACATGGGTAAGAGGAGACAAAGCAGGGGAATCCTAAATAAAGTTTGCGGATGCCCTGCCCTAAAGGGGGAGCGTGACTCCTTGCTCCTGGCTGCGCACAGAGGGACCCTTCCAAAGACGACAGTGTGGGAAGGAGGGAAAGGGGAGAAGCCTCACGGCACAGAACCTGGCAAACACCACGCCCGCCAGGTGACCAAGGTCAACATCATGTCGACGGTAAGTACTCTTGATGAAATGGCATTTTACCTCTGTGGACCTGCTTCCCAAAACCCATAACCCCAGCCTAACCATGAGAAAAACATCCTGCAAACTGGAGACACGTCCTATAAAAACACCAGACTCCCCAACGTGGTCAGGGCCACTGAAGACAAGGAAAGTCAGAGACGGCCACAGCCCAGAGGAGCCTGTGGTGGCATGAAGACTATAAATGCGACGTGGTATCCTTTGTGAGGTCCCAGAACAGGAAAGGGCGCCCGCAGAAGTGGCGCAGGGCTCAGAGTCTGGAATCCGAGGCACGCGATCACAGGAAGGGGATGGGGGGTGTTGGTGGTCCCCTTGCCTTGGAGTTCTGAGGGACACAAGAGGAAGCATGTCTGGGGAAGAAGCAGAATGACCGGATTCAGTTTCACTGAGGTGTTTCCAGCCGATCTGGGACCCGGGTAACCTACTGAAAACTTACCTCTGCCGAACTTGAACTCTCCAGCTCTGAGGCACGCTGCCGCTCACAAGGCAGGACCCGGGAGCACTGTTCCCCTACGTGACGGCCTCACACCAGAGGTACCGACACAAACGGTAATTTCTGATTTCCCCAGAAATTATTCTGGGCTTGCGGATTATAATTCAAAAAACATCCATGATGAGATCATCCCTTTGCTACTACCAGACCCAGTCACTAGCAAGCGTACCTTTCCTTAAATGAGAGGGAAGAGGAAATGATTTTTAAGGGACCAAGGACTTCTGGGCGACAGTGGTTGCTTTTGTGAAGTGACCTGCGCACTGCCGAGGCTTTAATAAGCTCAGAAGGTCCCCTGGGCACCCTCCAGGGGGGATTCCATTCTTCATTTGCACTCAGGGTTCCAGAAACCCTGCACTAATAACAAGATTGCCAGAGAAGGGAGAGGGGGACTAAATGAGTTGTTCTCCTAACTGAATCTCCCCCAAATTCAGCCCTGGCCCCAGGAGTGGGCAGGAGGGGCCCAGGCCTTGGTGCCTGATGAAGTGGCTCTGGCTGGAAGGTAGCGCCTGGCTCTCCCCAGGTTGGCAGCCCCCATACCGTGTGCTGTCACTGCAAGCGCCCCTCCTGCCCGTTCAGGGGGACATGGGGCAGCCTTACCTCTGCAGCCCTGAGCCTTGGAAGGAAGGGCAGGCAGAGGGCAGTGGGTTTGCACGCAGTGGCGGGAAGGAGGTAGGGACACGCTCAGATGGCAGGTCACGTTGGATCTGTATTGCATTAACTGGGACTTCGAGGACAATGCCGCAAGGGGTGGTAACAGGGACACCCTTTCCTTGTTCCCAATGCTTTAAGTATGACGTTAGCGGTGGGATTTTTGCAGCAACTTTGTATCAAGTCGAGGAAATTTCTGTCCATTTCTAGTTTACTAGGAGATTTATCACGAGTGGGTGTTGGATCTCGCCAAATGCTTTTCCTGTATCTACTGATAATGATCACGCACTTTTTCTTTTTTAGGCCATGGATGGATTCCATCAATCGATTTTTCAGTGTCGGCCATTCCATTTTCTAAATATATTCGCTTTTTTCTTTCCCGTGCCCCTCTAAATCATCAGGGCCCACCTCTGGTGCCACAGGAGACTTTCCACGTGGGCGCGCTTCAGCTCGTTTGCCTCCGGCTGTGCGGCGGCCGGGGGCCGGGGCGGGGCGCGGCGGGGCCTCCGGGAACGAGGGTTGGCCGAGCGAAGAACCGGCTCCCACGGCCCGGCCGCGCGCAGAAGCTGCGTCTCTGGGGCTCTAAGAGACAGCGCTGGGGGCTGTGTTTTGTTACCGGGGTCTCTAAATACACTGCAGAATCCGGCGCATTCTGTGGGTCCCTGTTCGTTGGCCGGTGGCTGCCGGCGTAGAACGTGGGACCGACACCTGCTCGCTGGCCTCTCGCCGCGTCCTGCGCAGCCTCGCGCCTCTGGGAGGGCCCGCGGCCCTCGGAGTTGGGAGACACCGCCCTTCATCCCGTACAGCACGGGGTGTGTTGTGGGACCTGTCCTCTCGTTCCAGCGGAAGTGGGAGGAAGGGGGGAATGCGGACACGCGGGTGGTGACTCGCCCCCTCTGCCGGGAGCCCACGGTGGGGATGGGCAGGGGGTCTGCCCGCGCGACGCTCCCTCCCTTTCTCCGCTGGAGCAGAGGGAAGCCTTTGCGCCACGGGGGCGAGCATGCGCGCCTGCGCCGCCCTGCGCCGGGCTCCCTCCGCGCGCTGCCCGGAGACCTCTGGTGCTGTGGCGGGAGGGGGCAGGTCACGCAGACCCGTAACCTGGAAGCTCTCCGGCTTGCCTTTTAGTTGGAAGCATTTGCAAGGCGGCCACAGGCACAGGCTGGGCCGCCGCTTCTCAGACCCTCCTCGGGCCACAGTGCCTTGTCTCGTGTCA
>PVJD01011460.1:0-46149 GCA_004026545.1 Mormoops blainvillei
GGAATCCTTACACGATCAACACAGTGACAAGTAAAATCAAAGGAAAAGTAGGCGATTCTTGGCTAAATGTCATGTAGGAAATAATCTAAATGTTTTTCATGATATCTTACCTGTATTTTTATATGAGGCGGGTCCCAAAAAATGGAATTTATTTACAAAAAAATTATGTATTTATTCTTACATGTTTAAACTTCAGTCACCTTCAAAGGACTCTCCATTTGATGCAATACACCCATCGAGGTCTTCTTTCTACTGCTCAGAACAGTTTTTGAACTCGTCGATTTGAATGCCTTTTAGCTTCTGCCATTTTTTGTTTCACCTCTTCCACATGGGCAAAACATTTCCCTTTGAGGGCTTTTTTCACCCAGAGAAACAAACAAAAAAAAGTCATTTGGAATGAGATTAGGTGAATAGGGAGGGTGGGGCAAAGGGGTCATGCCATTTTTGGTTAAAAACTGCTAAACACTCAGCACGGTGTGGGTAGGTGCACTCATAAATCACCCATGATGAAACGGGCAGAATCATTGAAAGAGTCTTCAAAAAAATTCACTGAAGCTGAATACAGCCTCTCACAACAATGCCAGATGGTCCACTGGTACAGGTGGGTTCCTGGAACACTCACCCAGCGGGGGCAGCCTGTACTACAAGAGACCTGCCCTCCAGAAGATAATTCCAGTTTGTTTTTCTTTTTTTTTTGGGGGGGGGGTGGTGCATCCTCTCATAAGTTCTCTTTATAGTAAATGACAAATAGATTAATAAATTTCTTGTAGTTACCAGCTTTAACATTTTAATTCACTTTAAAAGACTACTGAATTTTGTAGTTCTAAAAGTATGTCATCTAAAAGTTTAATTACTTTAAATGACAATCAAACATTAAGACAAAAATGACATGATAACACCTTACACAGGGACATTAACTTGCATTTCTTTACAAACTTTAGACACCTGTTTTCACATAGTTTATTGTCTATTTACTTAGGAGGTAGCTAAAAGAGTTATTATATTCCTATCGGGGCTGAGACAGAAAACCTAATTAACATGCCTAGGGCCACATAACTAGTTAGAATATCTGGAACTAAAACTCTTATCTCCACACTAAAAGTTCTTTGTTCTTTCCTCTTTTAAATTATCTGAACTCATGTGTCTGTATGTGTGTTATAGGAAAGATTTATGGAATATAAATTGAGATGTTAGTAAGTTACTTCTGGCAGGTAAGAATATGGATGTTTAAATTTTCTTATTTTTCATTTGATTTAATTTCCTGCATTTTCTATGATAGAGGTTTATTATTTTAGTTACAAAATAATATGTAACATATTTTTAATTTCTATTAAAATATATTCCTATCTTTTTCCCAAAAGTCAAAATGCAGGGAAATGAACTTGAGAGTTCTGGTTTGTGAGGGTTTTTTTCCTTAGTCAAAGGTTTCACATTTTGTTGTTCCCGTTATCTTAATTTTCTTTGAAACTGCATATATGCAAACTTATTTAAATTGTTGTCTTCAGTCATATGAGCAGTGCTTTGAAGGGTTCAACTCAGGGTATTGCACAATTTAAAATTTTTCCAGCAGCTTCAATTATTGTGATTGTTCAGGAAAATCACTGGCACACAAATCTATAATTATTCATAATAGAGGGTATCTTTGTAAAATGAAAATGTCATCAATAGTCCGGCTCAGAAATGCGACTTGGTGGCCTATGTAAGCAAACCAAAAATCTAAGCCTGTAAATGCCTCAAGGTTATGGAATCAAACTCTAAAGAAAACCAATCACAGTCAAGTAGGCATTGAGCTACAGCCAATCAATAATTTCCTTGATTTGCTTTCGCCTTTTCTCTATAAAAGTCTCCCCACAAATGCTGTTGGTAGAGCCCTTCTAACCACTTCTGGTTTGGCACTGCCTGTGAAATTGACTTTTGCTCAAATAAACCCTTAAAATTTTTAATATGCCTCAATTTAACTTCTAACAACACCAAAGTAGCCTAAGAAGTGAATCAATTTCCTAAAATTACTTGTATCCCAGTAAGATACTGCATATTTCTGAGTGATTCTGAAATGGGTTCAGCTGCAAGATGACATTTAATAACCCTTAGTTCCATTGCGCTACTAATCTCTGACTAGCATTCCTACTGAGTCTAAATATTGGACTATTTCCATTTAGATCTGCATGGGCAATATAATCCATTGACTTATAGATGAATCATAATGAATTTTAGTTTTCATTAAAACTAAGTGCAGAAGTCAAAAATTGGTGTTGACACTGCGAATATTGTAGAGGAGGAAAATTCGCCTCTTCTACTCTTCTAGATCCTGTGGCTAATCTAAGAATTAAATTGACATCAAACAGATTAACAGAGAAAAATTTTAATCAGGTTTTTAGGAGCCCCGCCTAAGACAGCCTGAAGATTTAGGTTTATAGACCATCCTGGGCCAAGCAAAGAGATAGGGGTCTAGGGTTGCAAAGGCGAGGGAGGCAGGTTTGGGGACGTTGAAAAGAGAAAATGAAATGTTAGGTGAACAAAGGTTGCCCCGCAAGGTAGATTAAGTTTCTCAGGTGAAGTAATCTCTCTTCCTGGTCCAGGCCCCCTTCCCAAAGTAAAGGACACTTATAAAAGGTTAACTTCTACTCTGATCTCAGAGCTTTTCAGCGTCTGCAGTTTCTCGACATAATCAGCTCAAAATAATCCTTATGCCAAAGAGGCATACTTTGGGATGGCACATTCTGCTACCCTTCAGTATTTTACTTCCTTTAATCAAGCTGCAGGGAAGAAGAAGCTGATGCTTTTTAAATGGAGAAAGTGGAATGAGATGAAGAACAGAATGTATTTTCCTAAAAACAGCTATTTCAGTAGTGCCACAAAGTTAGGTGGCCTCCTCATTGGCACGTTGTATCCATTTATTGAGATCGAACATTCCAATAATTTAATGTATTGTTTTAAATTATTTGTGTTTTAAAATGTGGTTGAAAATCAGCATGGAGTCTGCAGTTGGCTTCTCTAGGAGGCAGAGTTTAGCGTGCAAAATATTTATTAGGCAGTGCCCCTTGGGGGTGGCATCTGTGGCAAAAAGAAGGAAGCAGGGGTGGGCAGAGCAAGAAGTCAAGATGTAAGGCAGGCCCAGGAAAGCCTTGCCTGAATCCACAAAGCCTTATAGGTGCGGAATGACCCTTCCACACGGTCCTGCATCAGCCAACACGACCAGGCCTTCGTCCCCCTGCCTCGGCGAGGTGTGAGTAAAAACTACTACAGCCCTTCCCGAGAGCAATTCAGCATCAGCTAGCAGAACCAGGTAGGCACATACACTGTGACTTGCCAGTGTTACTTGTTTGCGTGGGCTTCCAAGGAACTCTTGCAAAGGCTCACCAGGAGCCATGGCGTGGCAGGGAACAGGAGGCCGTGGTTGTCGATCATCAAAGGACTGCACAGACAGAGAGGGTGAATGCACACAACAGCCCCGTCCAGGGGGCAGAGACAATGAATTAAATGTGGGTATGATAACAGCCAACATTTAATGAACTAGTAGGTAATGGAAATAACACTAGCAAACAGTTACTGAGCACGTACTGCTTTGCCAGGCCACTTATTATTTACCTGCGTCATCCTTATTCAGCCCTATGTTACTTCCATGACAGTATCCCTGAACCTGGAAACTCAGGTGTGGAGATTAAGTACTTTGCCCAAGGTCCTGCAGCTGAAAAGTGGCAGAACCAGAATTTAAAGGCAGGAATTCTGGCTTTGAGAGGTCATGCTTTCCATCACTACCCCAAGCACTGGTCTTTGGCAGAGAATGTTGGCTGGGAAAAGACAAAGTGGTTGACTTAGTGATGTTAAGCCCGCCTTGGATCCTGACTCCATCAGAAAGAGCCAAGCCTCCTCCTTGACCCTAACAAAGAAATGTTTGGAATAACCACATTCACCTATAATCCTTCTAAGTAGCCCATTGACACAGTATTTTTCTAGGCTCATTTTTAAAGAAATGTTATACTGATTCACAAACAGTGACTGTTGGTGACAAAGTACAAGGGTCTTAGCTGATGCCTGCATTCCTCCCAGAAGGTGTGCAATGCCTCGGTACAGTCAACAGAGGGCGCTGTGCCCTTCCACCTCTGCATCTCAAGCATTCTCATTACACACATTGAAGCTCCTGAACTTCCAAACCACACAAATGAACCACAGAAGAAGGTGAAGGGCAGTGGGGTGAGCCTGTGGGAGTCAGAGACAGGACCAGCTTCACAGGGGTGGGACACGTGCAGTAACAAAGAGCCCTGCGCCTGGAACTCCCCCACTCGGTTTAATGCTCTGTTGACCTGTCCTGAAATGTTTAATATTTTTTAACGGAAGTCCCGCAGTTTCACTTTGTGCAGTGCTCTATAAGTTATGTAGCCTGTTCTGGTCAAAAGGTTTGGAGCCTGGCCCATCCAGACACATTTAGGCTTCCCCTAAGGAAAACTTTGAGGTAGGACTTTCTTCATTAACTGTTTTTACAACCCAGGTCCAGCCATAAAGTCTTTCAATCAAACCCCGTCTAAAATTAGTTGTAAGATATTTTGCCAGTGTTCAACTAGGCTTTAAGCTATAGCCAATCAAAAACTTTTTTTCACGTCCAAATTCCACCCTCCATATGGGGAAGGATGGGAGGGAGTCCAACCAACAGAGGTCGACAGAGGCACAGATTCGGTGTAACAGGGTGGCTCTTACCTAATTACTGCAGATGATGCTGAGAGCCACGGGGGCTGCAGAACTAGGACCTGAAGTCGCAGGTGAAGCCAGAGCAGTATCGCTCAGACGCAGAGACTGACGTGCGGGAATCAGACAGACAGAGAGATTAATTAGAGCAGGGAGAAGTGCGTCAAGAGAGCGAACAGGAAGTGGAAAGGGCCACCCTGCACTGGTTCGTTGCCCACAGCTCATTTTTGACGTACCTTTCAGGTCTCGCTTTCATCTTACCTGCTCAGGGACAAGATGACCACTATATTTAAAGCAACTCTCATTCACCGTTTAAGTCAACATCAGCTTTATGTTTCTTCCTTTGCGCCCATTACAATTTTTATTTATCTGTTATTTACTTGTTTATTAACTATTTCCCTCTCTAAATTGTAAGTCCTCTGGGGTCAGGAACCATGTCTGTTGGCTTATTCCTAGTGTTTTCACAAATCCCAAATGGTTGGTGCCAGCAAGTACTGTATTTCTTGAAAAAGCAGACAGGTAAGTGCCAATGGTCTTAAAAAGGCATTCCCATGAGACTATCACTCCAAAGCAGGAGAGTAATGTATTTGTCCTGCTCTCCTTAGTGTCTAGATCCTCAGTAGCTAGTACTTTGCAAGTACTTAACAAATACTTTAGAATAAATTAATGAATGAAGTTGTGTGTAACTTAAAAACCATCAATGCGTAGTTCACCTTAAAATCCTTTCATACATAAACCAGGAGATCCTGATTTTTTTACCATTGTGGAGGTGCATATGCTTTATTTTCCAAATCAAGGTACATTTGAATGGATTCTTAGATTACTTTCTTATATTCCCTTTGTTAGTATGGCATAGTAACATAAGTTATTTCTCCCTCACGATTTTCCAGGTGATTTCGGAGCAAATATTCAATGAATCCTTTATTTCTCAATCAGATGATATTTGAACAAAACTGTGACTACAACTGTGCAAGGCATTCCTCTTTTAAAGATGAAATT
Source organism: Mormoops blainvillei (assembly GCA_004026545.1). NCBI lineage: Eukaryota > Metazoa > Chordata > Mammalia > Chiroptera > Mormoopidae > Mormoops > Mormoops blainvillei. Next base: position 5,683 of record PVJD01011460.1, read on the forward strand.
ATGGGAGGCTCATTTAGCTCTCATTGACAGACATATTTTAAACTCACCAGGTTTCTTTAAAAAAAAGAAAGCTAACATCTATAAGCTGAAAGGGAAGCTTATGATTCATTTCAGACTAGAAAAATCGAGCTAAATTTTCCTGATTTATTTCTGGTGTATTGGTTCATTTCTATGTCTGACTAGGTCAGCACTATGTGTGTGCGTGCATGTGTGTGAATTAAGAGTTTTCTCTTCCTGCAAGACACTGGTAATACAGCAGGAGAAAAATCAATAAAACAGCCCTAAAAAAATGCCACAAGAGGCCCGCATGGTCCAAATTGTGATAAAAGCAGAGATCAAGGAAAACTAGGTCACTGCTGATTGATACAATTAGGGAATGCCTCATGCAGAAGGTAGCCTTCTAGGTGGGTCTTAAAACGGCTTTGTTTCAGTAACTATTATGATATGAGTGACATGGAACATTTTATATATGCTAATTGGATAGAACCAGCAACTCAAAAGGAGGCCATTTTTAGTTTCCCTATGTGTTGTTACTAATGTCAAGGAAAGCTTACTTGGGAAGCCAGAAGTTTCAAGTTTCAGCTCTTAAAAGATCAGATAGGTAGATAGATAGAGCGCATTCTTAAATGATCTTTAAAAATTAAAATGTCTATGTATGTGAATTCTGTGACATTAATGAGGTAAATAACATGACAAAATGGCACTTTTGAAACATTTTGATATGCAATGTTTTATCATAAGACCAGTTTAAAACCCTAGAATTTTAACTGTTATTTTAAAAATAAAAAAAGTAAAGTAACCAAACTTTCCAATTTTACTAACTGGTATGCAGCAGAAAGGGGACTCCACCTCAGATTTCCCCATTCGATCCAGTTTCCTTGCCGCCACGTTCTGCTACCTTTCGCCTCAAATGGATTATCCTAGCACAGTGTCCATGTTTCTGCTTGCCAAACTTTGGGTTTCCTAACAAAAACTAATAAAAATAAATATCCCCCTCAAAGAGAGTAGATAGGGCAAAGTTGGCTGTGGATACACTTTCAAACTATTTTTGAGCAAAATTTTTAAATTATAATAATTCATATTTTTGAACTCTTTACACAGGGAACTGCATTTAAGCATTTTTAAAATGTGCCATTTCATTTAATCATCATGACAGTCCTATCCGATAGGCATTATTTTTAATGTCTGTTTTACAGGTACAGAAGTTGAGGCAAGTATAATTGAGAACTCGCTCACAGCCACCCAGTTGGCCAAGTTGGAGCTTGAAGCCACTCAGAGCTCACACCCTTAGCCACTGGGCTACCAACACAAAACTCTAGATGGAAGGCCAATTCCATTGCCTGACTGCGGGCTGCCCCAGCGGCATTATAGCCATGCTTTCATCTCCATCACGTGACTATCACAGTCCCTAGTACTATATAAGACTACCTATGAGTTACTGGAATAAGGATTATTATTTATTCAATGGTGCTCACTAATCAAAACTTAAACCTATGTGAAGTATTCTTTGGGTGGTGAAGCAATTATTGATCTAATAGATACTGGTGTTGAGTCATGTTCTAGAAACCTTGAGAATATCTAAGAAGCACTAGCTGCGGAGGGGAGCGAAGGCCACGGAGGTTAACGCTGGCGGCGGACGCTGGGCCAGGGCGCACGTGCGGCCGGGCGGAGGGCGGGCCTATTGTGGGGCGGGGACTTGCTTCCCGGGGCGGGGAGGCCTATCAGCGTCGGACCGGGCGCGCCGAGGAGACCCGGGAGCCCGAGCGGAGCCCTGAGCGTCATCCGGCGACTCTGCAGAGCCCAGACCCTTGTTCGGCGGATTCCGAGTTCCCACTTTTCCCGTGTGTGAAAACATTCTTTTCTCCACGCCTCCGGGTCCCCGGGGCCGGAAGAGGGTTTGGGCGCGGCCCCCTGGGCCACGCCTGCGGCCCTCGGTCGGCACGCGCGCGCGGGAGCCGGGAGCGCGGCTTCGGGGCGGGGCGTGCACCCGCCGGGGGCTGCGGGGGGGACACGGGGCCCGCAACCGAGCCTGTCCCGAAGGAGGCGAGTGGGCGGGTGGAGCCGGCGAAGGCGGCGGGGCTGGCACCGCCTGGGGGCGGTGCTGGCCGCTGGGCCTCGAAGGTCCCAAGTCAGCCTCCGCTCCTCACCAGAGACGGCGCCAGGCCGGAAGCACCCTCCGGCCGCCCGGTGCCGCGGGCAGGCGGCCGCGTCACGTCCGCAGAGGCGCTCGGAGCCGGGAGGTGGAGGGGGGCGGTGCGGACCCTGGAGACGGACTAGCTGGCGGGGCGGGTGGAGGCTGGGGCGGCGAAGGAGCCGGTGAAACCCAGCGACGGCTTGGCAAGGAAAACTCTCCTAGGGCCTCGCGAGGGGAAAGCAACCCGAAGAAAACTAAGCTCAAACTGAAATGAATTTTGTTCAGGAGCCACGTTCTGAGACAAAACCCTAATAAACCTTTTTTATCGCCAAAAAAAGAAATGTTCGGAGGGAGGATTTTGCCTTAACTCTTTCAGATTATCATATAGCTCTATTAAACAATAACAGTACATCAAATAGGCATGATTTTTAAATTTTTATCCCAAGAGGAATTTTACTGTACTTATCTTGGGATGCTATTACAATAATTCGCCTGCCTTAAGGCTCAAGTTTTAACTATTTAAGGAATTTTGTTTAGTTTTACTTGTACATTTAATACACAAGATAGTAATTCAGTAAACTTAAAATATTCAGCTAAAATTCAGATTTGAAAACCGCTAATAGTTCAAGGACTATAATATTAAAAAGAAGGAAATGGCCTTTTTTAATGAAGTAACAAATTATCAAGCGATGTCTGTATTTTTGGTATACCTTACTTTAAACCCCCCAAAATTACTTCGAGTAATTACTTTAGGGATTTTACTTACCTTTCACTTTGGGCTGCTTGCCACTGCCACTCTCCTCAGTCGAGAGTGCCTAAAGTTCAAGTTTGTATTTTCTCCTTCCTCTTTGCTAGAGAAAGTCTGAACACAAGTGTCTCATACTTTTAGGTTGTATTAATCTTCATTTTTTTAGACACTCTCCTACCCCCAAATGTAAGTGCTGGCTGGTTGGCAAAAGTCAGTTTCTCCATCCTTACTGAAGTTCTTATGATTAGATCCACAGGACTAAAACCGAAACCCTTCTTCTTCACTTCCACACTCAGCTGGCTGTACCCAAAGGCTATTCTCACACAATATAACAAGAGAACTCAAATACAGACTGATTGCTTTGAGCACATTAATTTCCATATGTCTTTTGTTTACCAAACAGGTTACCAAGCAAAGTATGAAAAATGGGTGTGTTCACCTACTCTATTATGCTCTAACAAAATGCTACATACTGGGGGCGCCTAAACAAGAGGAATTTATTTTCTCACAGTTCTAAAGGCTGAGACGTTCCAAATGAAGGTGCCAGCAGGGTTGGATCGGGTGAGGGCCCCCTCCTTGAGGTGCAGATGGCCACCTTCTCACCATGTGCTCACATGATCCCTCTGTGCAGGTCACTTTAGGGGTTTAGAACTTCAACATACGAATTTGGAAGGGGTTCACAATTCGTTCCTTAGCAATTAGCACAGTACCAGGAAATACAGCAAAAAAAAAATCTTTGTGGCATGAGAGCTAAACAAATGTTTTAAATACCTTAAGTTGAGAATACCTATATTTAAAGGTCATTCAACAGATTTAATAATACATCAGATTTTAAGTCCAGTCATGCTGATGGCAAGGAGATAAGTGTTGAACAGTGGCATAATTAGTTTTTGGTATGGGACAAATAATCTTTTCATATATATGTGTGCATATATATATATAATTGCACTAATTTTAGATTTCTTCAGAGAAAACTCAGCAAGGATCGAGGTGTGGAGGAATGGAGAGTCCTTACTGCATTTGACTGTTGTGAATGGGCATAACAAAAGTTCTGACTGTAACGGAGCTCAGGTCGGTGCTCTGTGAGTGGAGTAAAGAAACATTAGTGTTTGAGTTACTACTACTGTTGTAGGGCTTTAGATTTTATTTGTTGTTTGTTTGTTTTAACACTATTTACTCTGCACTAGTTTAGACATGAGTCAAGGCAGCGGTGGATGTGTGAAAAAGATCACCAGTGTGAACCTTGACAAACTTATTCATGACTTCTCACAGATAGAAAAGGTACGTAAAAATGTCAGACAGGTGAAGTGCATAGGAACTGGAAGAAAGAAAAATGTACAGCCCCAAAATGAGCAGGGTAAAGATCATGGAAATGTACTTTGTCAAGTCCTTTATAATTTTAAATATGTATTTAAAATATATATGGTTTTGACTTCTTTGTACTAATGCATCTAAACGTTTCTGTGGCAAGGAAATGAATAATTGATATACTTTTGCTAAAGTTAAAGGGAAAATACATACTTAAATACCTAAGATGTCCATAAACTCAGGAACGATTTAGTGAGAATTGAAGTAGACTTAGTCCTCAGTCTCTTACCACTGTGACTAACGCTAAAAGACTTTTTAGCCTTTCCAATTCTATCTGTTCCCTTACCTTCTCTTTTGCCTAAAAGCAGACCCTTTTGAAGTCGTCCCTCCCCAGCCCTGGGCAAGTTACATAGTAGACCAAGTCCACAAACATGTAGAGGTTTGCCGCCTCCTCTGCCTGGGAGAGGGGCAGGAATAGTTGTTGAGAAAATGTAGATGAGTAAATAAAAGATTTGGGAAGCAGATTTGTGATGCAGAAGAGGGAGGAGAAATAATACCTATCTCTATGTTCTCTTCTTATCATCCTTCTCTGTTCCTCCTTTTCCTCTACACGGTGCAATACTGTCATACTAAAAGAATTTTCGTTATGATGGATATTTTGAGGTACCATTATGAGCTTTTTTAAAAACAATAAGCTTGGTTTTTTTAACCAAGTGATTCTTACCAGAATAAGAGAGAATGAGATGTAGCAATGTTGGTGGGAAAGGAATTGGCGCAAAGTTTTTGGAGCTTATTTTGTAAATATCTATCATATCCTTAAACATTTTAAATAAGAAATACTCATTTTTGATGTGATAATGGTATTTTGATTGTGTTTTTGAGTCTTATCTCTTAGACATGTAGATGGTAATATTCGTGGATGAAATAGTGTAATGTCAGGGAGTCGCGTTGAGAGAAGTTCAGAAGTGGTGACAATAAGGACGTGGGCGTAGATGTGAGACTGGTCACGAATTGGTGACCTCTGAAGGTGTTCGACGGGCACATGCAGCTAGGATATTGTTCACAAAGACACCAAAGAGATATATGCAGGCATGTTTACTAATTATCTGCCAGGGCAAAATGTGGAAACAACCTATTTTCCTCTATAGGAACTGATTAAATAAACTGTAGAATATTCATAAATGAAACTCAATGCAGCTGTTTAAAAGTCCTATATGTGCTTATATGACATCATGACCAAGGTAATAGTGCCAAGTGCAAACCCAAAGTACAGAACAGAGGATGGTATGATCCTTCCCTGTAGTTGTATAATCACAAAATATTTTGGAAACGTATATAAGGAATGTTAACCATAGGACTGAGGGTTGAACAGTTGAAAGGAGGAGGGTACGAGTTATGTCAAACTTCATTATTATACTTTCAGGTATTAAGTGGTTTGTATTTTCATTAGTCTTTATATACTTAGGTAAGAAAATCAAAATAACAGCATTGATTTGGTAATGGTATATATTGTTCCTTCTGTAGAAAATGATAGAAACCACTGGAAAGAACAATATACTGGATATGCAGTTGGAAAAAACTAATTGTTCACTAAAAGGAATGCAAACAAAGGAGGTCTCACTTAAAGAAGGTTAGTTTTCTTTGCTACCTGAAGAAATACTAATTCTAAGGAGAGAGAGTTTTGGTAAAGTGGTGATTGATATTGCCCCATACATTTGTAAAATATTTTAAATTCATTTTCACTTTCTAGATTCTCATTTTTTCCTTAATATAGCCCAAAAGACAGTAGGACTGGTGTTTACTACTCTGCCTCAGTGAGGAAGAAAAATAAGATGAAAGAAGTTAAGTAACCTGAGGCCACTTGGTTAAGAAACCATAAGTCTAAGAACCAGTCCAGGACTTCAGAACCATGGGAAAAAACACAACGGAACTCTTGTCTCACAATAACTCCAAAAGATATTTCAGATGGGTCAGAAATTTCAGTGTTAAAAATGGGCTCCCCTAGGCTAACATGCTCCACTCTCTTCGGATACCCCAGCGCCACCGAAATGAGAGAGAGTGAGATGTAGCTCTGTCGATGGGAAAGGAACTGGTGCAAACTCTTGGAGCTTATTTTATCAGTATCTCTCATGTTCTTAAACATTTTAAATAAGAAATGTTCATTTTTGATGTGATAATGGTATTGTGATTGTGCTTTTGAGTCTTATCTCTTAGACGTACAGGTAGATGGTGATATTCATGGATGAAATAGTCTAATGTCAGGGAGTTGCGTTGAGATAAATTCAGAAGTTGTGACAATAAGGACATGGGTGTAGTTGCGAGACTGGTGACAGATTGGTGATTTCTGAAAGTGCGGCTCAGGTCCCAGTGGCTGTCCCCTCAGCTGTACCCATACCCAGCCTGTGCCTGATACGGGGCCTGACTCCCTGCCTGGAGGGCGGCTCTCTGAGGACATGGTGTTTCCCTGAGGGGCTTGCTTTGAGGACATTGGTTAGTTTGGGGACAGGGATGGGCAAGAGTCACTTTGTACTATGCCTGTGTTTCATATGTATTTTATATTTGACAAAAATAATTAAATACTTTTTAAACATCTAATTCTAATTCTTTTAGATGTAAATGCCTTTTTGCTGAATAATACACAGTGGAAGTAAATGAACAAGTAAAAATGATACCTTACAGAGTCCAGTGTGTATTAATTTACTTAAAGAAGAACAAACTATACATATGATTCAATTTATTCAACAATAATGAATGAGATCATGATATTTTATTTTGCACATTTGACACTAGAAAAAGCATTTCTTTGCTATTTCAAAGTGGTAAATAATATTAGTGTCCAGGACCAAGTACTATAAAAATTATTTTCATGCATAATTGTTTTAACATTTCCAACTGCTTTATGAAATAGGTGTTAATGAGAAAATTGCTAGTTAATGGTAGAACCTATATTTGAGCTCAAAATAATCATTTATTTACTAAATTAGATAGTATAAGTAGCTTAATATTCTGATCTTTGGTTTTTAAGAATTGAATAGAACTATAGTATTCAAATTACATTATAAAGTTCATTATAAATGATACTTGGGTAAATATTTGCAAAGAAAATTAAAAGCCATTATTCTAAAATAATGAATGTTCCCATTTTAGGAGAATGAACAAGAACAATTCCTTATTAAGCCAGTTTCCTTTGTTTAAAAAAAAAAATGTGTTGGGGGAGCCACCTTGTGTTCAAATTGTGAACTGCACATTTCTTAAACATTTAGTATACTTTCAGTTTCAGGGCTGTTTTCAATTTGCTGATTGCTGAGGAAACTTCGGCTACCATATTCCATGAATTACTGATTTCATGCCTCCAAAAGACACAAAAAGCAAGTGATAGCTGAGCCTATGCCTCCTTAATTTTTTAACTGTAGCAGCTAACACAGTAACATACATGAACTGCGTATTGTAAAATGTAATTTAACTATCATTCTGTTACTGGGAAATAGCAAGAGAGAAAAAGCAATGGAGGACGGTGGGCACTTTGCCTGGAGAGGTGGTGGGAATAATGGAGGGAGTGTGGGAAGAAGTGAGAAACCGCAGCAGTCGGATCTTTTAACTGCACGAAGCTTCTAATTTCTGTAAAATACTCTGATGTCTGTTAGTGTGTGCGAGACTGCGTGCGGGGCCTCGCGCCGAAAGCCAGGTTGGCGTTCTCCTTTCACAGCATCAGTGCTTTCATTTAGTCACTAAATAAAAAAACTATTGACACCTATGGAATAGTCACCATCTCTCTAGTGGGAGAAAACACAGATAACAAATGCAATATGATAAGGGAGGAAGAGAGATATATACAAATTGTTGAGGGGCATAAAGGAAAGAAATAATAACAGCCGTAACTACGTTGGCTGTTGTAATGCAGGAGCCCCAAACCGGGAGCTGCTTACGTGTGGGGATATTCCGGACGAACCACCCGGAGGACTAGCAGGTGTGGACATGCCGTTTATGTCTCACATGACAGGGGAGAGCACTGGCGGCAGCGGGTCCGTGCCAGAGAGACTGAGCCTTCTCCAGTCTGAGGCTCGTTCTAAAGGGTCCCAGACGAAGGGGGCACCTGTCCTCCATGTGACTCTAAACTACATTCCCTCATGTGTAAAAGGGTCAAGAAGCAGTCACAGGACAAGAAGTGCTCCCAAAAGGAGATGAGGAGGAAGTTACAATCCGTTCCTAAACCAATACACATTCCTTCTGGCCAGTGGCCATCCGACCAGCTCTCCTCACGGTGGTGAGAGAGCCATGTCAGCATCGACCCCGCAACTATTTGAGAGTGAATTTAGAAAGTACATTTTCTTATTTGATTGTCAAAACAGCCTTATGTATGAGAATAGTCTTCTACATGAGGTAGGATGGGTATTACCCATACTTTTATTTTGCAGATAAAGAATATAAGCTCAAAGAGGCTACGTAGCTTAGCCAGGGTGTCGTAGCTTGACAGTGAAGGAGGGGGAGTCTAATCCAATTCCTCTGACTCCCAGTTGCGCGGTGGCTTCAGCGTACCCCACAATCCCTGAGGAAGAGGCGGATAAACAGAGCAAGAGCACAGATTTGACATAAGAGAAACCTGTGTTCTTGTCTCTCCCTTCTGTGTACTAACCAGGGAACCTTCGGCAAGTTACCAGTCCTCCATAGATGATCTGCAGCTTCTGTAAAATCAGGATAATGATACCAACTTCTGAGGTGGTGTTTTTGTGTTTCTTTTAAGATTTTATTTATTTTTAAAAGGAGGGGAAAGGAGGGAGAGAAACATGGATGTGCGAGAGATACATTGATTGGTTGCCTCTTGCACACCCCTAACTGGGGACTTGGCCCGCAACCCAGGCATACGCCCCAACTGGGAATTGAACTGGCGAACTTTGGGTTCACAGGCTGCCACGCAGTCCGCTGAGCCACACCAGCCAGGGCCCAGGTGGTGTTTTTAATGCACTTAGTATAATACCTGGCAGAGTAAACATTCAATGAATGATACTGTTATTATAACTAGGCAACTTATTCAATACAAATGTGATGTTTACTATTTAACCATCAAAACAGATGCCCAGCTAGAATGGCAGCTGATTGGTATGTCATACTAGTACATACATGCTGAATGTTGGTATGTAAAACTGGAAGATAGACAATAAGGCTCAATATTTATTAACTGTTAAGCCAAGTGCACAAAAGTGAAATTGCCTTTCAACTTTAGAGTTACGTTTCTTTTTAAAAATATTGTTACTTCATGAAATTATTAATCATTATATATTTAGCTAGTATAATTATAAACTTAAAGTGGTGCAACCCCTCTTTCCTAACCTTATAGTAAAAATGCGAGCAGTAACTATCACAGAGCCTTTGGTTCTGTTCTCGCTCCCTTTCCAGAACCTCAGTTTATGCAAATTACTGTGAAGAATTTCTCCTAAGCTCACTTTCTGGATGTCAGTGAAGCAGTTAAAATCATAACCTAGTGTTGGCTGCTGGAGTTCACGTTCTAGCTCTACCGTTTCCTAGTTATAAGTGAGACCTGGGGCAATTTACTAACCTTCTGTGTGTCCATTTCCTCATATGTAAACTGAAGCAAATACTAGGACCTACCTCATCGGGTTAAGAGGGCTAAATTATTTAATATTTGCAAAGCCTGTAGAGTAGCAATATATAATATATGTTACTATTTTAACCAGAGTTTCTCCACTTACTCCTTTCGTGCTTCGGCCTACAGTGGTATTGCCTGTCTGTGAATCACACTCCACAAATATTTATGGAGTGCCTGTTACGGACCACAGCTGCCCTGGGTATTAGGGAAAAATGATAAATGAAACAAAATAGTCCCTGCTACCCTGACTTACAGCCAAGCTGACTGATTAAAGTGACAGGAGTCTCCCCCCCCCCGGCACTCCCCACCAAAGGTTTAGCTGTGGCCGGAGGTATCCAAGAGTACACTGAAAGCCCCACGCTAGTGTCCACGCACTAATGCTTGCCAGGAGGGCCTCATGGGGACTGACGTGCTGATGCCCTGTGGCAACACACTGAGCTTTGACTCCTTTTATTGCCACTCCCTTGCCCTGGGACTCAGGCATAACAGCCTCAGAGGACTGGGAGGAGGAAAGACACTACCTTACCCCAAATGACACCTCACCGGCTGTGGTTCTGTCTTTGAACAAAACTGGCTGTGCCTCTACACCCTGTCCTTGGGATGTCCTTTCATGGAGACTCGCACGAACACATGCCGCAGAGTCCCCAGCCAGCGCCCTGCGCACCAGGCCCCAGTGCAGCCCTTGCACAGGCGCGATTTGGGCCCGACTCCCCGTCGCGCTGGGTTCCTGTGTCTTAGGGAATTTTCACCAAATCCTGAACTGCACTGAACTTGATTAAAGAGTCGTTGTTATATACTTTATTTCAAGATGTCTGGTTGCTTTATTAAGATCTGATCATCGTCAATTAAGTATTATTTTATTGTATGTGTTTCAATTTTGAGAGAATAATTCCAAAATGAAAGCAAATAATCTTCAGATAAATTATCTTTTTTGTTTTAGAATGTGCTACTCTTCATAATATGATAAAAGGGCTACAACAGACCATTGAATATCAACATAATTTGAAAGGTAAGTTAGAAAAAGTAAAATCTAAATACATATATTTGAGCACCTTTAAAGATAAGACAGTTTTTACATTGTTGACAGTAAGTTTCTTTTAATTTGGTCTTGTAAATTTATCAGCTGAGGGAAGGACTCCTTACTACCTAATATCTTCCTCAATTACTATAAAATAAAAAAATTCCATGCCGAGCAGAACAGTTCAGTCATATTCTGACGGGGACACCGGGGTTTTACGATCTGTCATAACAGTGCTCCTGCTCTTTAATCGCCCACGTCCAGCCCTGAAGGGCAGGTGTTTACTAGTCTAGTAGTTACCTAATGAACACTCCACTCGAACTGCAGTGATCGTTCCGTATTTCAGTTTTCATCACAGACCGAGGCTGCGTTTGTGTGAATGGAGCTGACGCGTTCAGCTTTTCTTACTGTTGCTAGGCCTGCTTGCCCAGGGTCCCTCCCTGCCAGTTCCTCCCCTTAGCCTTTCGATTTTATCATGAAATACTTTACAAACGTAGGTGAGATATAATAGTGATCTTACATGCCATGTATTTGATTTGGCGTATCATTCTTTATAACTTTTATAATGTTCTAATGGAGATTTTTTTTTTTAAGAATTACCATTAGTTCTTACTCCCCGCCCCCATTGCTTTCCCTTAAAATATTTCCTCAAGTGTTAATGGAACAAATGTAGAAATTGTGTAAGAAGACTTTGCACTTAACCATCAAAGAGCAGCAGCAGTGTAGAGAGCGCCCACCTCCGTAGCAGTGCCCCCTAGCCGCTGTCCTGCAGACTGCGAAGGGCAACGGAGGGGAACCCGCACCTCCAGCGCCTTTCCTTTTGGCTGATTCCTGAGGCTTCTGATCCCCACGTAGCCCGCAGATTTCCACTTTCCTTGGTACCAGCATCCTGCGCATTTTTTCCAGTGTCTTACTCCCATCGCACATCTGGTTTGGCATTCACTTTCCAGTCTCAATGCTGATGGCCCAGAACGAATTTTCCCTTCTATGTGACTAAACACAGCACTTAGCTGCATTTTAAAAAAATGTGAATGTTCATAATTATTTAGTCTTCTTATTTTAGGATTTAAATGGTATTTAATTTAACTGTTTTCAGGATTTTGTTTCAATAAAACATCTACCAGAAATTAAAATTAATTTTTTTAATTTCCAGAAAGTCAATTATAATTCAATAATGAATGTATTATTTCTTTGTAAAAGGATATCAAATATTGACCAATAGTCACAATACCATCTTTGTACAGATATGGTAGTACAAATTTTTAAGCAGCTCTTCCTGAGAATGGATATTCCATGGTACCTCTCAGGAAGGACTGGTGATTCATTGATTTCATCTTTCCAGTGCTTCTGTAGGCCTCAGTTTGGGCAAAGTGATAGATGCGAACTGCCCATCTTTCACTCCTTTCATTTCATCCATTTGATTGTCAACATTCTATGGTTAATTTGCTTATTTAGGCTATGGAGTGGTTGCAAATAGTTGTGCAATATTGCACAAAGATTAACTCTTTTCTAGAAAACAAAGCAAAATAAAATAAGACAAAAAATGGTCAGTTATATAATTATCAATATCTGATTCTTTAAAATAAAATAAAAACACTCAGTTTATTACAAGACAAAAACATGTACAGAATCTGAGTAAATGCCACTTGTGGATGATCTCAATTTAAATCAACACAGCCTTTGTTCAGGCAACCAAGTAAGAACCTTTAATATACCAATACTTAGATTAAGAAATGAACATTTTACAAAGCTCAGCAATTCAGTCGTGAGAGACGCCAAAGAAAGGCAACTCACTGTATGTATATAATGAGTCTGAAAACAACCCACTCTTAAGGGTTTTCCTCCCTGTTTGATGCCAATGGAAAATCACCAATTGTAGAAAAAATTCATTGCAAAATTATTAGAGTCCAAGAAATTAAAGTACATTTTGGCTAGGTTAGAAAAAGATTACTTGTTAGATATCAGGATCAGGTGAATTCTACAGTGATACAAAATGCTATTTGAATTTATGACTACTCTAGCCAGAATAACACAAACCTTACACCTTAAGGAAGTGGCCATGTGTTTAGAAATCTAATGCAGGGTCTGGTAGGATGATGGAAAAAAGCAGTGCTAACAATGATCATATGTTGACTGAACTGCAGATGAAAGCCAGCTGGAGCCAACCAGAGTAGAATATCAAGCATTAAGGAGGTTACCTGTTTCTTCAGTAGATGGCTTTTGTTCACAGATAGGTCATATGGTTGTATTTAACCTACTCATAGCTGTGCCAAAGCCAGATAGTATGCAAGCAGTATAACATTTAGAGGGGTTGATCAATTTTTCTGACAGAAGGAAGACTTATCATTATTAAAATGTCCATTTTCCTCAAGTTAATAAACATTTAATGCAATTTTAATTAAAATACTGAATTTTGGGTGGGGAAAATGATTGTATAAAATACTCTTAAAGTTAATTTGACAAAAGAAACAAACAAGGGAAACAAGAATGAACAAGAAAACTATGAAAAATAAGAAGATTATGGGGGAAGGGGGACTCCCATTACCAGATAACAATATGCCCTGAAACTGTTAGAATGAAATTAATATGGTATTGGCATAGAAATTGGAAAATATATCCATGGAAAGAACAGAGAACTAGATTCTAGAAAAGGCCCCAATATTTGTTGCTATAATATATGGTACAAAGAGTATTTCAACTTACTAGAAAAAGAATGGCATTTTAACATATGGTACTGGCACAACTAGCTTTCCATCTGGAAGAAAAGAAAGTTGGACTCTTTCTCACCACATCAAAAATAAATCCAGATGTATAAAAGACTTTAGTATAAAAAAAAAGAATAAAACTTAAAATCTAGGATACAACGTGTACAACCTAGCACTGTGGCATATCTGAACCAATCCGGGAACCTCAGATGCTATGTAAAGAAGAAAACATACCTACAAGACTTTCTTATGCACAAGAGCACCAACAATAACAGCAATGAAAAAGAACTTAGCATGTTATTTTGTCACACAAAAGTAAAAAAAAATTATTATTTGGAAAAGTGTTTTCAAATACCAATGTATATCTATAGTATACAAAGAGCTCTACAAACTAACCAGCAGAGATGAATGAAACTTTTTTAATAGGCAAAAGATATGACTAAGACTATGAGAACATGCATGTGTGTATGTATATGTATAACCCAGAGATTAGAAGCATGGAGAAAAACACAGAAGATACACAGTTACACCAGGGGTGTGGAGGCTGAGGGAGAAAGGAGGAGAAAAAACGAGGCACAGAAAGAAGGCAGGAAGAGAACAAGAAAAGGGAAGACTGTCCTGAAAGTATCTCAGTGTGTCTGCGATGATCCTATTTATGTAAAATTATAAAAACATTTGCAGAGAAAAATTACAGACTTGAAGGAATGTCCATTTTCGAGGAATAACTTCTTTGCAAAATACTATGTAGAATACAATTTTATATTGGTAAAAACAAGTAAAACCAGTAGAAATGCGTAATGTGTTCATATATAATTGTATAAGCAGGAGAAGAGTAGAGAAGGAATACAGACCAGGTTGTAAACACTGATGACTTTAGGGACGTGAGTGGGTGGGGAGGGATGATTAGCCTCCCTCTACAGCTGCTTCTCTGACTGGAACAAGCAAGTATCCTTTCATAAAAGGGAAACATCAAACACCTTCTCCTTCAGCTTTCAGTGATGGATGCTGTAGCACTTCCAGTAGACTCAAGAGGCGTTTGTTACGTCTACAGGACAGTCTCTTTCTAAGCAGCCACCAACCCTTCATTATTGTGACCAATAAAAAGCAAACCCTTAGAACTGGAAGTCATACAAAGCTCAATGATGAAAGAAAGTAAAGCTCATTTATTATTATAGAGATCAAAATCATCTAAAATCTCCAATTTCCTAATTCTAGAATATACACATTCTACAAACAAGATACATTTCATCTTGGATACCTGGAGGTTACATGACTGTTAACGTATTGTGTCCCAAGGTTTGAAGATCCCAATAGAATGGGGGAGGGGGACCAGAAAACATGCCTTTCATTCTAAAGGGAGTAGGATATTTTATAAATCAATGTTTCACTTGAAAATATTTCAAATTGTTGGAGCTTCCCATTCAAGGAAACACCAAATTTTTCAACAAAATTTTTGTAAAACTGAAGCCACCGTCAAGATTAAGCCCTGTATTTTAAAATATGACCCTTCAAAATATAACACTTTATTATCTGTCTGATTATAATGTTTGAAAACAAATTGATTTTATATTTTTACTTTCATTTTAATGCTGTATTTTAATGGATATTTTATTACTTATTATCTTCCCCTATAAAAATAGTGCTGGCTTTTCTCTTTCTGTCCCAAATGCCTTTATTCTCCCTATTACTAGGACTCCAGACTTTACAGTAACTGATTTCTCTTCCTCCCCAACACTATCAGTTTTACCCACAAAACTCACACTCATCCCCTCTTAGCCATACTTCTGCCATAGTTTCATCAGCGGACTCCATTTCCAAGGGCTCCTCTCAACGTTACTACACTGTAAGACAAGCCTTTCTAAAGCATTGCTCAGATCATGTCAAAAATCTCTACTGATTTGTTACTCTTTTGACTAGTTCTTTATGTTATGTTGAGGTAGTTGTGTGGGGGGCGCTGGTGGCTGCTTAGAAAGAGGCTGTCCTGTAGACGTAGCAAACACCTCTTGAGTCTACTGGAAGTGCTACAGCATCCATCACTGAAAGCTGAAGGAGAAGGTGTTTGATGTTTCCCTTTTATGAAAGGATACTTGCTTGTTCCAGTCAGAGAAGCAGCTGTAGAGGGAGGCTAATCATCCCTCCCCACCCACTCACGTCCTTGAAGTCATCAGTGTTTACAACCTGGTCTGTATTCCTTCTCTACTCTTCTCCTGCTTATACAATTATATATGAACACATTACGCATTTCTACTGGTTTTACTTGTTTTTACCAATATAAAATTGTATTCTACATAGTATTTTGCAAAGAAGTTATTCCTTGAAAATGGACATTCCCTCAAGTCTGTTGTGTGTAATAGGATGTTGAGTGGGATTTTTCCTATTAAACTGGTAAGTAAGGCCCAAGATTTTTATTTTAATTTTTAAGTGAAATGTTCTCACATTCTAAAGAAAACTGCTAATGTTACCAAAAGTTGGGGTGACTTCAGATTCTTACTTTTATTAGCCCCCAGAAGCAATTCACAGCCATCAGAGAGCACTAGGAGCCTGGGAGTTACCTATAATCTCTTCTCATCCCCTCCCCCCTTTAATTCGCCCAAAATGCCATTAAAGTAGCGGCAACTCCAAGATGAAGGGAAATTCAGCCTAGTACCGTTGAACACGCTAATGGAAGAGGGGTATCGTGGGAAGCTTTTCATTTGATATCACACTGAATTTAAGCTGATTAAAAACCAGTTTAAATTTAAATGTAGAATATTCAAGTGCAGACTAAAAGCCCTCAGGGTAAACTTGATGCTAATCTCTCATGTAACAATTCAGTAATGCACAGACACAAAACCACCCGCTCTGTTTGTGGCCAGCCCACTCAGCCTCAGCGCCAAAGGTAAAACACAGGATGACCGACCATTTATATTTCTCTTATGCCCATTTTTCCTAAACTATAAAATCCTGTAATCACTAGTTTTACCAATATGGTGGAATTTTTGGAAATGATTTTTAAAATGAAGTACAATTAGCATATTGTGAAATGCACAGATCTCACATGTCCAGTACATTCATCGAATTTTGACTATTTCAGACACTCATCTCTCTTCACCCCTCTTCTGGGATGTTGCATCTTCAATTGTTCCTTCTTTTCTCTGTCTTTCATTTTCCTCTTTCTATTGGCCATTTGTCTCAGCATTTAAACAACTCAGATCTCTTTCATCTTTTTTTTTTTACATTTTTTTTTAAAGACTATTTTTATAGAGAGAGGGGAAGCAGAAGGGATGAAGAAAGAGAGGGAAAGAAACATCAATGTATGAGAGATACATCAATCAGTTGTCTCTCAAGCACCTCCACCTGGGGATGTGGCCCACAGCCTAGGCATATGCCCTGACCGGGAATCAAACCCGTAACCTTTTGGTTTGCAGGCTGGCGCTCATTCCACTGAGCCACATGAGCCAGGGCTTTTTACATTATTTTGATTGTATTTTTTCTATTACCATTTGTTCCCCCTTTAAAATCTTCCACCTCCACCACCAACCACCCCCACACACATAATTATCTTTCATCTTTTAAACATACAAGATGACAAAGTTCCCTTGACTTTGGTTGTACTCCCTTCAATTGCCCTCACTCTTTCCTTTTACAGTCAGACCTCAAGGGAATAATAGTCTGCAATCAATGTCTCCATTTATTCACTTTCACCTAGTCTTTAACTTAGAACATCTCCCAAAGTTTTCATTCCAAGTTATTTCACTTGACCCTGTTTATTGCATTCATTGCCACTGATTATAACCCCTTCAGCCTCCTTTCTTTGTACCGCTCTCTCCTGCATCTCTGGGCCCTTCTTCTCAGTCTCCCTATAGGATATTCTTCCCTTGGCCACCCCACATGTTCCTCAGCCCACCAGAAATGTCCTGCTGGACATCTCAGCCATTTCAGGTTTGGTGCGGTAAAGATCTAGACCTTTTTTTTTCCTCTCCTAAAACTCTTCCCCTTTTGATTTTCCCAAACCGTTGAAGATTTTTCTGTTACCAAACCAGAAACTCAAAAGGCAGTCGTTCCCCTTTCTCTTTTGCCTCTGCTACCTAATCAGTCATTAAAGCTCCTGATAATTCTATCATCCAAATAGTTACCTTCATTTTCCTTTTGTCTCCTACTACCACTGACCTAACTTAGGCTCCTGGTATTTCATACTTGATATCTTTCCTGATATCCATTCCCCTACGTTCAAAACCTCCCCATTCATCCTATGCACATTGCCAAATAATCTCTAACTGTAACTAATGATTTCACTTCACTGTTCAGAATTCTTTGATGACGGTAAAATGAAATCAAAAACATTCACACAGACTATGTCTGCCTCCTATTAGGATATGGCCCCAACCTGCTTAGCACATCTTCCTCACAGTGTGTACTCCAACAATATCGCACTTGAACTGAAATTTTCCCAGACTTGCTACCCTCACTCAAGCCCAAAGCCTTCTGTGCAGTTTTCTGCATCTGAAATGACCTCCTCCAACCTGGGGTGAGTCTCAGCTCAAGTGGCTCCTCCTCCGGATGTCACTGCCTAACTGGGGCTCTTCTTCCACAGGCCCCCACCGTAATTCGGACACACTGCCACTGCAGAGCAGTTACGGCACATCCTGACTGCTTACACCTCTCTCTCCGCTAGGCTGTATGTTCTTTGAAGAACAGTCATCATTTTGTTCCAACATTCCAACCTCAGGCCCTCTGTGCCTGTGTCGTAGATGTGTGGTAGGGCTGTTTGCAAGTGTTGAATGCATACATGAATGGAAACTTGAAATGTTAAACATAGTTCCATATTAATTGAAAAGTGCTGAATGTTAGAATACTCTTTGATGATTTTTACACAGGTGAAAATGAACAACTAAAAAGAAATGCTGATCTTTTGAAGGAAAAGTTAAAGTCACATGAGCAGGTGTGTTTATATATCTTTATATCACTCAAATCCCTGTAGAGCATTTGTCTTCTCAAATTAGAAAATAAAAGTGGTTGTTTTCATTATTAAAGATAGCCAAAATTTATAAAGTAAATACGTATGTATGCATGTGTGTGCTGGAGCTTTTAGTAAATAAAAATGTTTAAAGAAACAAAAATTTTGCCCTGGCTGGTGTGGCTCAGTGGATTGAGGGCTGGCTTGTGAACCAAAGGGTTGCTGGTTTGATACCCAATCAGAGCATGCACCTGGGTTGCAGGCCAGGTCCCCAGTAGGAGGCGTGCAAGAGGAAACCACACATTGGTGTTTCTCTCCCTCTCTTTCTCCCTCTCTTCCCCTCTCTAAAAATAAATAAATAAAATCTTTTTTAAAGAAAAGAAATAGAAATTTTGAGGACCCTAGTCTTCTACAGACTGTAATGCACTAATATATTACTTGCACTTTTTCTTTCTACCAAAAAGAGATGCAGCCATTTTGCTACTTACTTTTAAATTATGTTAATAGAGTTTTTACTCTAATGAGCACTTTTAAACTTTGTTACCATAAAGTAAATGAGTCTTTAATCTTTATGATTTGAGTAATATATTACAATTTTATTGCACCATGTAAATGAAAGGAGCAGTATGTTACCAATTAATTCTCTCCTGGGGCCACCATACCCTCTGTTATTTTCTCTTTTTTTCCTATAAGAACAGCACAGTGATAGCAATTTGGACATATAGCATGGTGACTAGAAAATGAAAGGTGCTCATTAATGTCAACTCCCACCCTTCTGCCCTTTGGGAGCTTGATGACACAATTATTCTCATCTCCCAACAACCAGTGTGTCACACTCTGACCTAAGATTTCCAAAATTCTAGTTGGCTCTGCATCAGACTTAGAACTTCAGTTTGCAGAATAGTCTCTGAATTCAATCTGGTTCCTCACTTGAGGAGCCTCCGAAGGAACACAATTTAGTTCTAAAACCCTGCCCGGGCGTCTGTGCATCACTTCAGATGTAGCATATAGCACCTGGCTGTGCTCTTGGGAAGTAGCTTCTCATCACCGATTTGAGACCATTTAAATATCTCTGGAATGTATCCTACCATTTGTTTTCCCTTTCCTTTATTCTCTCCCACCCTTTCCATATCTTTCCTATAGAACTCAAGAATAGATGGCAGCGTCAGAGTGTAACTGGGGCAGAGAAGGGGGCGAAGTGTTTGCCCCTTTTCTCAAGCCATAGAATGCTGCTTTGTCTAGAATACTATAGGGGTTTTCAGGGGAATGAAAGTTATTGAGAAAACACCACAACCCAAGATGCTGAGCTGCTTAACTGGCTGCTGTCCAAAGCAAACTAAAGACGACCTCAATCCAACGAGAATTCTCTGGTACAAAGCTTCCGATCACATCCAAAACACATGGAAAACCGCTACCCAGAAATAAACTCATGAGGTACTTAGTAGCCATGTTTATGGGACTGGGAGAGGTTTTGTAACTCGTAGACAGAGAATCCTTAAGCTTTATAAAAACAAAAATACAACCAGAGGCTATTCCTTGTTGAGACTTGGTTCCCTCAGAAAGAGGAAGGGCTGACCGAGGCTGACGTGGGGCAGAAGAATCTAGTGTGATGGACCCCCAGCCCAGACATTAGGACGACCTCAGCGCCTGGAGGCTGCGGTGAAAATCCTGGGTCTTATGAATTAATGGAAGCATTCCACTTCAGTGGTGGAATCCTCAGGCCACAAAGTCAGTGAGGAATGAAAAGATACAGACTTGTCCCTTGTTGGTTCTCGGAGCAGTAATTACTTAGTGCACCCAGTTGAGTCAGGAGTGGTTTATGAAAGCCACTTAGTAGTTGCACAACTAGGAGTCTAGATACGTGCATATGAAGAATGGCATGTCGTGAGATTTACCCCAAATTCACCTGCAGGACTTTCATTAAAGCCAGTGGTTGGTAGGCTTGACCATTCTCCAAGTTGCCTGGCAGGGTATCACAGTACGAACCTGGACCATATCCCCTTCAACTTCTGTAAGCCGGGGACCTGGGCTCTTTTCCTCCTCAGTGTCACTGAATACCTACTAAAAGCCCTGAACCCTCTCTGAGAAAAATATTCAGCAGCACATATGCACACATATATGGCATAACTTTGCATACAATTTCAGGAAGTTAGTGGATCCTTGAAAGCCCATTTACTGGGTTTAAGCTGAGAACTTCTGACTTAAATAATTTTTATTGGCACTCTCATTCATTCAACAAATACATATCAGGAGATATGCGCTAGGAGCTCGGAAAACAGCAACGATGAAAAAGCCCCTGCCTTTCATAGTGTTTAGAGGCTTTTCCTGACCACGTGCCTTCGTCGTCGTCTCCTTACTATCCTACTGCACTGTTCTTCCTGCTTTCCTTTTCTTCTGCCTATGTCTTAGGCCTGGGAGCGATCCCGTGAAGTAGGAGCATGCCCCTGGGAAAATGGTAAATTGTCTTTGGGAACTTCTTCCATCACCTTCTCAGTGCTGCTCCTTATATTAGCATAAGAATTCACCTCTGTGCTTCAACCACCTAAGAAGCTGCTCTCAGTCTCTGCTGAGCACTTCCCAAATCCCAGGCCCACCCTTTCCTACCCTCTGCCTCACAAAGCCAATCCTTGAAACAGGTAATGCTTCATCTCCCCCTAGGAGTTAGAAATGTTTATATAATTTTTAGAAACATAAAAGTTCAGCCCACGTTCGAAGGGATTCATTCTGCTTTGGGGTGAGCTTACTGACTATCGAATAGCGACTAGCGTTGGCTCTGAACTATAGCTTTGGCTTTTATTGGGCATATTTTAATGCTGTCATGGCATTTATTCATATAATTAAAATAAGCATCTCTGATATGCTAAACACTAGTGATAAGTATTCAGAAAGCAAAAATAGAAAAAGACATTGTCTCTACAGGGCCCCTATCATCTCGGACCAGAAATTGGTCCTTTTCAAAGCTGATTATTCAAGCAGTATCTTTCCCTTCTAGGTATGATTACATATCAAAAATTAAGATAAAATTGGAAAATATTACCTTTCTAATCATTTAAAAGTCATGCACACATATTTCAGTTGAAAAATAAATATGTATTTTAATCTTTAGGAATATAAGAATAATATTGCCAAACTTATGAGTGAAATGAAAATCAAAGAAGAAGGACATAAGGTGGAAATAAAGAAACTTTATCAGGATATGCAGAGAAAAGGTATTTTTTTAATTTATTGAATTCTAAGACATCATAAAACAATTCAAATGCATATATAAATTTTTCAGTAATAGCCTGTATTCTTGAATGAACGCTACCTTGATGTATTTCCTTTTGGTTTTCACCTAAATTATGTGATATAAATTATAACATGTCTAAATTGGATTCATGATGCTTGCACTTATTATTTCATATGAAGCAATGTTTCTTATAAAATTAATATAGAATATATAATTAATAACTTTGATATTTATGTTTTCGGCATATTGAATGTAACTTCACTATTGTAATTTTCTCCCTTTTGTAAAGCAGAGCTCGTGAACCTGTGTTGCTAGTCAACTAGTTTCATAAGGGTATTAAAAATCCTTCTTAATGAGACCATATTTAGTTGCATCTATGCAAAAATCAACTTGAAATGGATGACGGGTCTAAATGTAAATCTAATCTATAAAACTGTGAAGAGTTCATAAAAGATGATCTTTGAAACCTTGAGTTAGGCACAGCTTGTGTGGAAAGAAACAAAACACAATAAGGAAGAAAATTCTAAGCTGAGCTTCATCAAAATTACTAACTTCTGTCCTTCAACACTGTTAATTAGAAGAGAAGACAGGCTACAGACTGGGAGATAATACTTGCAAATGTGTATCTGATAAAGGAATTATATTCAAATATAAAGGAACTCTAACAATTCAATAATAAGAAGTCAAATAACCCAACAAGGCAAAATATTTGAACAACACTCCCCCTGAGATATACAGATGGAAAATGAGCACATGAAAACATGTTCAACATAATTAGTAAGCAGGAAAATGCAAATTAAAACCACAGTGAGATACTACTTTGAACCTTTTAGAACTGCTGAAGTGTTTTTTTTTAAACTATCAGAAGCAAGTGTTAATGAAGATGTGGCGAACGGGAACTCTGATACCTCACTGGAGGGATTATAACATTAAACAGCCACTTTAAAAAAGAATTTTTCAATTTCTTCTGCTTCTCTCGGAAGCAGATAAGTATAAAATCCTTATATGTTTGTAAATTATTTCTGAATAACCTGTGGATCAAAGTAGAAATCCTAAAGGGTTTGAACTGAGTTCCACAGACTACACATCAAAACTGTGGGGCACAGATAAAGCTGTGTTTATGAGTATTTATAGGCTTAAATGCAAATATTGGAAAATGTTTAAACCAATCATCAAAATACCCATATCCCAAAGCTGGGGGGGAAAGATCAAACTAAGATCAAAGAAATTAGAAAGAAGGAAGTCAGGTATTAATGAAATTACAAACAATACATAATAAAGAATCGGATTCAAAATTTTTTGAAAAACCTAATAAAATTGATTAACTCCCATCAAGGCTGAATAAGAAAAAACAGAGAAAGTTTCAATTAAGCAGTATCAGAAATGAGAAAGAGAAAACCACTTTCAACTTTAAAAAGTAAATGAACTCATAATTAACTGCATAAATGAGCATCTTTTTGCCAATGAATTTGAAATTTTGATGAATTAGACATCTTTGAAGGATAAAAAGCACATAAGAAACAATAGAAAATCTGAATTGTCCTATCTATTAAATTAAATCTATTATAAATATTTTTCCCACAACAAAAACTCCAGGCCCAGGTGGCTTTCCTGGTGAAATTCTTCTAAACATTCCAAGAAAAGTAATGCCAATCTTTTACAAACTCTTTCAGAGGATTAACAAACAAAAGACAGGAAACATTTTCCCGTTCATTTCAGAAGGCCAGTATAATCTTGATAACAAAAACTTTCAGGGGAATTAGGATAAAGAAAAACCGGTCTTCTCATATATGAGTATTAACAATGGTTGGACTTTTTCTGGACAGAACTCATATTTTTATGAATAAAACTTACTTCTTTGTGGATCATTTAAAATACTGAAGAACTATAAGCTTATAAGATTTTTTAAGTGTTAAGGTGAATTAGTTTTATTTATTTTTGTTTTATTCAGTTGAGTTAAATGAAGAAAAGAATAAAGAACTCATAGAGAAAATGGAGGTGGAAATTTCAGAGTTAAATGCAAAGTTAAGAATTCAAGAAAAGGAAAAACAAAATGAAATAATCAAACTACAGCTGGAGGTAAATGTTTAAGACCACTAAATGGGAGAACGCCTTTCTCCGCCTAGACTGCCGCGTGGGCATCTCCGTCACCCTGACGTGAACTTCATGCACATGCCTCCTCCCTTGCAGATGGCACTCACACCCCTACAGCCATCAGCTGGGCTGCCTTTCAGCACTTGGGCTGAAGGTGGGACTCTCAGTCATCCAGAAGGTCCAGAGAAGGCCTCGTCCCCTCTGAGAGGGGCGTCAGAGAACTCGGGGACCCCCTGCCTTTTGTAGCAGTGTCCAGGCAGGGTTCATAGGACTCCCGCCCTGCAGGGAGGAAAATGTTTCTAATCATTTGCATTACTCTGTCCTTGGCAGAAATCATACCGCCCTGGTGGGCCAACTAGAAATCTCTCTCTCTTTACTTGAGATAAAAAGAGACAAATGTCTCCCTAATAAATGTGCACAAAAATACATATCATAGGGGCAGACAAACCAGATCATTTTTTAATTTTAAAGGGACTTCAGATAGGGCATCTTAAAGGCTGACATTCCAGTTCTTTGCTGGAAAGCCTTCAGTAGGTTTTTTAACCAACTGTCAAAAATCTAAAGATATTAATATGTGACAATATATTTGTTCTTTAAAATTTTTCCCTAGATTTTACCAATATTCCCTTCCATCCTATTTTACCGCATTCCCCCAGCCTGACACGTCACCTTATGTTGTCATAACTCACCATTAGTTAAGGTAACTTACTTTTCATTTCCTCAAAGTTTGGTGTCCTGGGGGCTCTTGGTGAGGTACAGTGTTGAAAACTGTGTAGTGTTGAGCAGAAGGGGGCAATGTTGAGTTTAGAGGCTCTTTGCTGCTGCTGCCTCTGGTCAGGCGTGAGCACGGCCACAGAAGGCACTGCAGGGCCAGGGGGATACAGAGGCCCTGTTGCAAGATCTACGCCCAACTTCTAATCACGTCATTGGGAACGTGCGCTTTACTTGCCATCGGGCCCTGTTAGCCGAAGTCTGTTCCGTGGCTGACATTCACAACTTTTTGCTATTTGTTTTCATTGTAATTATCCATTTCTCTCCCCAAACTAAAACACAGTCTCACAGAGAGTTTACTCTTAGTCCGCAGGGAAGCGACACTAAATTGTAAGGAGAAATTATAATGGAAGATTTTGCAAAAAATAAGAACTGTAAGAATAGCCTTATGAGAATTTTTTTAACCTGATTTAGTTTAATGTCAAATTAGAAAGAGTTCAAACTAAATCGACAAAAGCAAATCCAAATCCTACTATTCAGCCTCCAAGTCTATACAGAAGGATGTGTCCAGTTTTTCTCCCATGACTGTTAATTACACTATATTTCCTTTACAAAAGCACACTCAAAGTAACGTGAAAATATTTTTCTAAGTTAACTAGATTCTTAACCCTGCATGATAGAAACACCTGATGTCTTGAGAAAAATATGATGCTAGCCCCACCCAGCATCTCCCAGGTACTGCCCAGTGTTTGGTACTTTTAAAAAACTTCTCCGGTAACCTTAGCATGCATGCAGCCAGGGCTAACCTGGTTTGGGTGTTCTTTGTACTTCCTTAAAGAAAGACTTTTCTGTCTTCTCTTATACAGAGAATATACTTAAATTACAGATTAAATATCAAAGGGTATAATGGATTATATTTATATTTATGGGACAGTTGTTTCTAATTGTTTAACTACAGTATTCTCAATAACTTTCTTTTTAAACATGATTTAGTTTGATGCCAAACTAGCAAGAGTTCAAACTAAGTCAAAACCATATCCAGATTCTACTGTTTTGCCACAGAGCATCTACAGAAGGGTATGTTGATTTTTCTTCCATGGTTGTTGCTTAAGAAAATAAATTTTCTCAGTGTGTTTCCTTTCATTAAAGTTGCCTAAGAATTTTTCTTTTCTTTTTTAATTTCTTTTTTAAGATTTTATTTATTTATTTCTAGAGAGGGGAAGGGAGGGAGAAATATAGGGAAAGAAACATCAATGTGTGGTTGCCTCTCGCTCGCCCCCAACTGGGGACCCAGCTCACAACACAGGCAAGTGCCCTGATTGGGAATCGAACTGGTGACTCTTTGGTTCGCAGGCCAGCACTGAATCCACTGAGCCACACCAGCCAGGGCAGAATTTTTCTTAAAATATATCACACAGTCAGAAAGATATTAGATTTTAATAATCCTTAAAGGCCACTTTCAATTTAAACTAGTAAATCTTAGTAGTTAATGAAAATACTACAGAGCTCCACTGATTCAGGATTATCTAAGGAATTCCATAATGTATTTTGAACTAAGGTTGACTTCTGAAGCTATTCAGGCACACACTAGATTTCTTTTTAGTCCACTCCTTCTTAATTTATACTTTATAAGTTCAAGCTCTATAGGGAGAAGGGAACAAACTACAGCAAATGGTGCTAATGTGTTTTTGCATCCTTATACCAGTTTTACCCCAATAAGTCCCGCAAAACTAAAATACTTTTCAAAATAATGTGCCTTTTTTTAATGTCTTCTTCTACTTAAACTAGTTTGGTTTTTGTTGTCCATTGTACTTAATCTTATTATTTTCTGGATTGCAATAACAAAATTTTTCTGCTTCATTTAGAAGCTTCAACATCTCCAAGAAGAAAAGAACAAGGAGATTGCAATTCTTCGTAACACCATCCGTGACTTAGAGCAGCGCCTCTCTGTTGGCAAAGACTCTCACCCCAAACGTAGACGGTATTAAGCATAGCAGTAAATTCATTTGCTGATATCTAGTGTCTTTAAAAGCAGTTGAAATTTTTATTTCTATTGTCAATATAACATACTGCGTAAATAATAACAATGAAAGAGACAGCTGTAAACTTTTTAAATTGAGTTTATTGAAATAAATCCACACTTTTTGGCCAACTGTGTACTGCATTCTTGCTTGATAGTATTAACCATAAGGGAGTTCAGGTTCATAGGCCTCAGTTTACCTATTGAACCATCATTGACTATGGAAATACCTTCTAAGCAATCAAAACATAGATAACATTCTTTTATCTTTCCCTGTATATCTTTCAAGACAGGCATTCTCAGGCTTTAAAGAGCAGGGCCAAGTAAAGAAAACAATAGATAAAGACTTCTTTCATACACGCTAGAAAAATCAAGATTGGAGTCTGAGATATAAAAAAAGTGTAAATGGGTGTTTAATAGGTGGCCATAGGAAAATACTCCTACGTTAAGTATTTATGGACCTTAAAAGACAGAATTCACTTCTTCCTTTAAAGGTTTGATCAGTTAAAACTGTAAGATTAAAAAGACAAAGGTAATTTTTTTTGACAAGTAAGAAAAATTGGAAAACATGTCTTTGTTGTTCTTCCTCCATTCTAATTGCTAACTATCCAACAGAAACCCCTAGGTCATAGTTTATGCTCCTGTTTTCATTAATGCAAGTAGAAAGCTGGAAAAAGAAAAAGAAAGACATATTAACCAAACACTGCAATCACCTTTCAGCTGCTCCTTCATTTAGAACAAATGGTTTGGGTCAAAATTTTCTTTGGCATAAATCTTAAAATTTGGCAGCCAGAATGATAGATTTCTTCATGTTTGCACAAATCCAATTCCTAATTTTTTATCTTTATTAAGTAGCTTATAAAAATGCTGAAAGTGAAATTGTGTCTAGACTGACTTGGGAGTGTATCCTATTTAAATATTTAGTTTAAAGGTCATGTTCACATTTCTGCCTTATCTTTTCAGCTTCAGGTGGTGCTGGCTTCTGTGGGCTGGAGCCGCCGGCTCTTCTGTCAGGCGGCTGGAGACAAACGTCACTGTCAAGATTCAATGACGTTCTCCTCTGCCCAGAGCCCCTCTCAGCTACATAAAGAGGGGAGGCTTTCCTGACACTGTCAGGTGATTGCAGACCCTGTTTTTTCAAATATGAGATGTCGACAATGTCAGCATCAGCTGCTAGGAGCTAACTCTGAATCTTCGACCAACTTTCAGAGTAATTGATTTATACATCTCTTTCCTCAGGGCTTCTTTTGTGAAGAAGAGGGTGGTAACGTTTCACTCCCTGGCACATCTCAATTCACTGGGTCACCCTGTGGTGGGGGGCCCTTGAACTTATGGTGGTGATGAAGGCCTAGAAGAGGGGGATGCTCGGACACATGGGCTGCTTCTGGATGCTGATTCTCGGAGGGCTGCCCGTGCCCGATGTGCCTGTGGCCATGCTGGTCATGGTCATGGTGGTGGGGCTGCAGCTCCGGGGACTTTGTTGTTTTTCTCGCGGTGGCCAAAGACACATTTTTACAGAAGTCTTCATCGTCCAGGGTCTGGAACAGAGTTATAAGTCACTTACCAGCACATGTATAGGTTTGGCAGAAATGCATGAAAATGATTTGTAGAGTTAACATATACAAAATTCCAGCTAGTTAAATTAGGATGGAACTGCCTTTTTTTTTCTAGCATAAACTAATGAGAAAAGAATCTGATGTTAATCTTAACATCCAGATGTTTTATTAAAGTTTGATTCCCATTTCCCACCCATAGCTAATTGTAAAGTGCTATTTGTGCAAAGTTTGCACTTAAAGAATCTTCAAGCATCTTACAAATGAATTAATATTAATGTTTTGAGAATAGATAAAAGAGAGCATAATACAATTAAAGTTCAACAGTTCATCACAGCTTTATACTGGTTAAGTCGGTAACAGAAGTCAGATTTTCTTTTTCTTATCAAGAGCATTTCCTAAATTTTTGGAAAGTCTGAAGATGAACTTTAGAGGTACATAAGGCTTAAAAAGAAAGTCAAACACTGTGTCTACGTGATTGCAGTCAAGGCAACCCAATATTGAATCCTAAATCAGCTGACCACCATGGAACCTTTCATGCCCGTGCCAGGAACGCATCAAATACAATGTTATACCCTGGGGCAAACTAGTTTCTCACCAATACTTCAAAAATGCCAATCAACTGCTCAAAATAGGTAGCTTTTTGAACCCCAGCCCATGCCAGGAAACGTTTTCAACTTCACCTAGCTTTGCTCACGTGTCCCGACTGTGGTGCCAGCAGATGAAAATAGCAGATCGCAGCCCACCTTGCACTAAGCGTCATACCCCACTGCGCCCGCATCTGGGTCTGTAACTCGCTCAAAGTCTGCGTTTGTGTGTGTGCCCACGAACCACAGGCTCAAAGCTCACAGACAG
This sequence comes from Mormoops blainvillei, assembly GCA_004026545.1. Taxonomy (NCBI): domain Eukaryota; kingdom Metazoa; phylum Chordata; class Mammalia; order Chiroptera; family Mormoopidae; genus Mormoops; species Mormoops blainvillei. The sequence goes on from PVJD01011460.1 coordinate 34,599, forward strand.
AGTCAGGTCATATGAAACCTCAGCCTGAAGGTATTTGTAAATGAAGTTACAAAATCTCCTTGGGAGACCAAAGGCTCTCTTAAGTGGTTTGGTTTGGTATTTTAAAGGTTTTGAACAGTGATAAATTCCATTGGAATCTAGCATACAACTACTGAGTGGTACTTTTTTCTTTTTGTTATTTCCGAACTACTTTTGTGAAGTTAATAGTATTTGATTAAAAACTTAAACGTAATTTGATAAATGTTTAAAATATACTGTGTAATGTTCTAAATGTTAAGTGACTGAACAAATACAAATAACTATATTAGTAGTCCGATTAGGTTCCAGAAGCCAATTACCATATTTCATTGAGTTTACAGTGTATTTTTTTCACATGTTGATTTCTTTAAAATCGGAGTGCATCTTACTACAAATGGTGCTGTAGCCTTGTGTCCGACTTGAACTGACAGCGTTTTTTAATAGTAAATAAAATAATATGTCATATAATTGATGGTATCTGGGATACAATGAAAGACTCTAATTTGATTTGGTATATCAGATACATATGGCATATTAGTCCATTTTACAGATGATTTGTAAATTTTGAACATGTTGTAGGAATGTTTCCGCCTTGTTTCAGTATAACTAGCTATATTTATATAGCTGGTTATATTGCAAAAATGCCAAATACTGAAATAATCCCAAAACATGAAGAATCAATAAAACTGGCATTTATTAAGCACTTAGTGTAAGTTATGTATTTAGTTAGTAATTTACTTGCATTATTCAGTCTCCCCATCTTGAAAGCAGAAAGCAACCCTTCTTACATTATTATGAAAATTAACATGAAAAATGACATTAACTAGAGTAATTAACCTATTATGGTCCTTAGAAACTAAATTAATTATTTAAATGATTCATTAAAATTTGAGATGACTTTTTTAGAGCTGGGAAAAATCTGAAGGAACTACAGCTTACAAATAAAATTAAGAATTGTTTTTAAATCTGAGTTTAAATATTGCCAATTTGCCCTTCAAGCCAGCATTGTTTGGAATTATTTTTCCTTTTCAATACGAAGTGGGAAGGTCTAGTTAATACAAATTAAAATTCCATCAGCTTTTTTTTTATAAACAATACTTAACTATAGTGCCTCTTATTACGAGGAAGAAATATTCTTGTGTTAGAAATCTCAGTAATGAGTGGAAGACTTATCCCATTTTGAAACAAATGCAATAACCCAACTGCAGGACGGGCAGACAGTTTAAGGGCTTCACAGAAGAGCTAACAGTCTGGGCCCTGATTCCACTTCCGGTAACGCTGCGGTGAAGCTTTGCTCCCACTGTGCCCTCGCGAGGAACCACATTCCAGACGTTATACTAACGTTATTTTACGTTGGCTGAGTTCTCGAGTGCGTCTACTCCCACAGCATCATTCGGTGGCAACTGAAATATGTGATCTATGTTGTTTTTTATTTTCTAAAATCCTTCTAGAGAAAAGCGGCAATATGGATCTTGACAAGATGTTTTAAAGTTTATGTTACATGACAGGAAGTGTGTGTAATTTTAAAGATTACTGTTGTAGTCTATTTTTTGTACACCAACAGAAACACCGATTAGCTAATTGGTTATGAAATACTAACTTATTTAGATAACTCTTAAAAGACTTCCTCTTTTCCCCCAGCAAAAATAACTGAGAAAAATACCGTGAAAGAGCAGTTCCCACATTTGTCTTCACAGTAAACGATCTTAATGGCCTGTTCCACATGCGAGAAGCTTAGGATGGAGTAAGGCAGGCCAAGGTGGTACACGAGGCGGCCGCATCTGGAAAAAAGACAAATACGAGGTCATCACAATGTCTTCTGTGCTGGGAGCCTGCTCAAGCGTGGCTCAGAATAGCGCTGTGCAGGTTTAGTGCTGTCATAACTCAGACTCGTCCCTGCCGTCGGTAAGTGTTCTTCAGCGGGGTCTCGACAAGCCGCCTGGTGCTGCAGCCTGGGTCAGGGCATAGCGAGACTGCAGCAAGTCTAATACCAGCATTTAGGAATGATATGGATATGCCACCATAAATGATATCAAAGCTCTGCAGTATAGTCATTGCGACTTGGTCAAATACAATTTTATGACTTAAAAATTCTACCGATGCTCAAACCACTGGCACCGTAAATGAAGCTCTGCCAATCACAGGTGCTTCCCCTAACTGCGGGGAGCGAAGCCCACGCAGTGGGGAGTCACAGTGAAACCAAGACATCCGGAGTTTTGGCCAGCAGCCCATTTACTTGAAAATATGGCTGACACGACAAACGTTCGGCAGGACGAAAGAAATACAGAATACTGGCTCTCTCAGAAAAAAACCCTGTCCATATTTTACCCAGTATATATGATTTCATGTGACTATCAAAGGGTTACACTTTGCAGCTGGTTAAGGTAGAACTTTGCGGTCCTAAAAGAATGACATTAATATTAGAAATATTTACAGGAAGACCAAGGAAGGCTTAGGCCTACGTTGAGTCTAAAGAGCCGGAAGAACACAGAGTACCCACTGGAATGTTAACGATAGCAAATAATGTACGCACCAAGGTTCCCTAAATGTAAATATTTTATTTGCTCATGGAATCAAAAGCAGATTTGTACTGGTTATACCTATATAAGTAACACACTTATAGTTCAGAAATTCAGGTAGATAGCCTTAAAATTCTTCATCAGATTAGAAATAAGCAAGTGGTCTGCGAAGTGTGGTTATTCACCCGCAAATTCTTAGGTTAGAATTGTACGTGATATATAAATTGATCCTTATTTTTGTTTAACCAGAACACCAGTTTACAGGGGTAAAGGACAGTCAGTCTTCTTCACCTCCTTTCTGGAATGGTGAATTCTTTTATGTAAAAGAAACTCAGTTCAAAAATATTAAACCAAACATTTGAATGGGTTCACTTCGCACCAGTATTTGGTAATAAAATCAAAGCAGTTGTCTTATCTTAAATCACTTGCTATTAAATACAAAGTGGGTATATTTTAATTTCCGGTGGTGGTAGTGCGCATGGGTGTGCGTACCTGTCGTATATGAGGAAATCATCTTTCCTTCCATTTAAGAGAGTCCAGACATCTGTTTGGTTTTCTTCTTGTTGATAAACGGGAATATGCTCTGAAACCTCATTTTTAAGGTACATGTATTTTGATCGAGAAGAGATTCCTTGATGATTAACAATAACATAGGAGATGTTGGCAAAACCTTCTTTCTCCAGTTTTACTCGCAGGTCTTCCAAACTAAAATATTTGGGAAAAATACAAAAAAATGAGCAATCTCATTTAATTTTACTAGTGACTTCTCTCTTTCTCCTCTTTGTTTTCTATTGACACTCTATTTTGTACACATCCGTACTCCTTTATATTTTTGTAAAGAACTAAAACTTTTACTTTTTCATTATTTATTTAGCCCTTGCGCTCAGTTAAAACTTTATGCTAAATGTTTGCACAAACATTAGCTCATTTAGTTCTCAAATTAATCATATGAAGCGTATACTTTTAAATCTATCTTACAGTTGCAGAGAATTCTACCCAGTAAATATCTGGTAAATAACTCAGCAAATATTTTTACACATATTTGTTATATACATTTAACAAATATGTGTGTGTGTGTGTATGTATTTGTTAAGTGACCCAAGACCTTTATGGCAAGTCTACTGTTCTTTCTGCTCCGGCAAAGCATTCATCTTTGTATGCTATATTGAAAAAGCCAATGCATTTGCCGGGGTACATTTTAGAACACTCTCACTACACAAGTAATACATATGTAGTAGGACATTATAAAATATAGGCCCACAAAAAGAAGAAAAACTTTTCATTGTCCCAGGAAAACCACTGTAAACATTTTGGTGTATATCTTCCTAGTCTTTTTTCTTCTAAGATGTTCTGTCCAAACGTGATTTCCTAAATATATCTTTTCTATTTGTTTTAAATTTTACATCCATATGTATTTAATAGCATTTCCCTGAAGACACCTTAGACCTCTGAAAAGCTATCTTACCTGGACGCCTGCATAATGCAAAAGGATCAGCTGGCTTGAAGAAGGGCGACCACGGTGACCGAGCCTTGGGAGTTCAGCATCGGGTCTTGATCCCCAATGCTCCAGGCTGGAGGCGGCTTACACAGCGACCTGTGCCCCTGGCTCTCGGCTCCTGCCCAGGGCAGGAGGCAGAGCGCCAGGGCAAAGGCCAGGCTGCTCCGCATGGCTGGGGTTGTCCTGTAAAAGAAGAAAGCTTTCTGTCACCTTCATCAGTGGTGTCACCGTCATAACTAGGAATGCCTATAAATACAGCAGGTATCGTTCTCCTTCCTCTGTCCAGCCGTGGGTTCTGTCTGCATGGTGCTGGGCTCACGACATCAGCCCTCCACGCGCCAGATGTTCTTTCAAGGTGAAAAGGTCAGCCAGAGGCAATGTAGTTGTCAGAGCACCTCCTAACTGTGTGGCTTAGTGAGACACTTCAGTAAGCGTACTGCGGAGATTTGCCTGAACAAAAGGCGAACATTTCTCTAGGAGACGAGACACATTCAGAAAAATCCGACACTGTGGCCACTATAACTAAGTGACACGCTGCAAACACGGTTTGACTTTTGAGATACGCCAGGATCTGGCTGCTTCTCTCCGCCCTTTACCAAACTAGTCGTGGGAAAGCGAGGTCGGGGATTTTGCATGGAAACGAAAAAAGCCAGCATGGAAAGAGAACCCAGGCAAAGAGGAGGTGGCAGTTGGGCAGTCCTCCGACCCAAAGGTGGCTCACGTGAGCCCTTAGCTCTTTGGGTTCAAACCTTCTGTGCTCATAAATCTCTTGGGCATAGCTCCCCGTAGCTGCTCCTGTTTTCAGAGTCCAGCACTATGCCCAAGTAAAGGGTCTGAATCTCTTCGGCTATAAAAGTGCTTCACTAAATGTTACCACCACATCCAAGGTAAATCTGGACCAATGCAAAAAAAATCTTACCAAAGATAAACACTGCATATCTACAACCCCCCTGTATTATTTAAGGCTCAGTGAAATTCACACTCCATTAGTCTATCGATTACCAATACTTTCTGGAAGTTCTCGTGACTAGGTGACACAATCTTGGGTAAATAAAAAATAAAAAATGTCCCCTCTGAGTAGGAAAGTTAAATACCTGACCAGAAATATTTCCTAAACTGGGGCTAGCTGTCTTGGCAGACAGCTACAAATAAAGTAGGTGAATTGTAGAGAGGTAGTGAAAAAAGGGACACGTTCGATTGAGATGAGTGAGAGAAAAATCTACACAGGTGAGTAATCAGGTTCATTTTGATGTAAGACTCTAAAAGAAAGGTATCAGGACAAAATTCCAGAGCTAGGAAGTTGGCATCTTTTCAGGCACTGACAGATAAAAAAAAAAGATAAAGCCACTTTTTATTTGGGGGCTGGGGTGACAGGAAGCTAATGATAAGTTTCCTAAAGTGAGCCCAGAATTAGGAGGATACTAGGCTAACACCAGATCGACTGTGGCTCTAACGTACGACTAGATATAGATGGGACTTTACAGAACCTGGTTACCTTCCACATTATTTACCACCACAAAATTCCACTTATACATCATGTTAAGAGCCTGACTAAAGGGAATGGGGCTGGTTAAGAGAGAGTAAATTAAATAATTTATTAAGACCATCCCAACTATTATAATATTTTTTAAATCATAATATTTTATAAAGGAGAAGATAGATCTAGGTGAAATCGACAGAATTTCTTTGGTATAAGATTTGTATTGATGGTAATAATTACCCTTATAGCTACCATTTATTCAGCATTTATAAAACTGTATGCGGGTGGTGCTAAGCAATGTTTTCTAGCCTATCAGCTAATCCTAACAACTCCGTGAGCATTATCCCCTTTTGCAGTTGAGGGCGCTGTTGGCTAAGGGAGAAGCTCAGGCATCTTGCCCAAGTCCACACAAGCGGTAAATCTCATCAGAGACTGGATTCAAACCAGCTCTGCTAACTCCGAAACAGGATATCTTCGCCGCTGCCATATATCATAGGTTTTATTTAGGTGGGTCACCTGTAGTGACAAGAACAGCGAGGAGTTTTGTGTGTCTGTCTGTTTATGTCCTAGCACGGCAGAGAAAACATTGGAATCATTCAGGCTGTTTTGTTTCTTACTGAAATGGCTAGATTTAGCCCTACTTTCTAGAATGTAAATTCAGTAATTATAGAGCCCTCAGCATGAATTCAGCGCCTGGTACTCTCAGTTTGCCATGTAACATAATGTTCCTAATGGCTAAATAGTGAAAAGGCTCTTTCACTCCTTTCCTTCATTTCTTTCTTTGATGGAAAAATAACTCAGACCATCAGCAGAGGGCAGTAAATTAGAGTTCACCCTTCCAGATTTTCCTCTGTTATTGTACAACCCACAGGCTGTTCAACTGTGTTTATTTAAGGTCTTTTTTTTTTTTTTACGTAATAGACTTGTGTATAATGACAGCTGTCAGACAGCTACATAAAAACAATGAAGATAAAAAACAATTGGATTTACTGGCGGCTGATCCAATAACAATCAGAAAGTAGTTACAAATTTCACTAATCTCGCCACTTTTCAATCACGAAACCTAGATTTTTTGGCCACAAACAGACCCTACATTGCTTAAAATTCCCCATTAAAAAGCGGGCTATGTGGAACCTGTCTCCAGCCTCTTCTCTTGAACTTCAGATGGGCACTCGAGGGTCCTTCCTTATTCACCTGAAAGTGCCCCTTTGCCACTTAAACTGCAAAACTTTGCACTTAACCCCAGAGCGCCCGATTTTGACGTGGGCTGTAACTCTTTCAGGGGCGACCATTCCTGCACAGGGGACCAAGCCTGCTCTCCCTTTTTGCTTTTCCTGAAACTGCTCACAGTATCCTGTGGAATGGCCATATTTCATCTCTGCTCTTCAAATCCTTGGACTGCCTTTACCCTTAGAGTTCTCACTCCGTGTTTCGATGGGAAGTCCGTAAGCTTGACCATACAATATTGCCCATGTAACATTACACCTTTCTGCAGAGCCAAAGTGTTCAATTTCTCCAGCGTCCCCTGCTCCGAGCTTCCAGCTCAGCTGTGGGGACAGCGGCGCAGAAATCAGTCACACCATCAATACGCTCTCGGCAGAACTGCACCCACCACACCCAGTTTTACAGGACGTTTGCTCTCTCTCTCCATCAGTTTATTTTCTTACTTACCTCTTCTTTTAAAATCTATTCTCAAAGGAAAGAAACGCTTTATCAGATTCAAAATCATTTACCGAACTCTTAAGAGAATCAAGAACTGGGAAACACAAAATTCCTACTCACGCTGTGACAGCCTCTCGGACTAGGCTGCTTCCTTGTCTTTGCTCAGCCACTGGGCTCCGGGAAGGGCCGCCAGGACCGCGGGGATTTATAGTCCTGTTGTTTACCTCCCCCCACCCCCACCCCTCAGCCGCGGTCCAGAGTCCAGTGCTCCCGCGGGCTGTAACCTTGTAACCAGGGCAAACCCCTGAACTAACTGTGACAATCCACTCAAAAGAAAGTAGCACGGACTGCCCAGCGCAATGCCCGGGGGGCGGCGTGGGGGAGTTCTTGGCAATTACTGATCTACTGCTTGTTCTTTTTAGTCACCCCAGCACCTAGGATTTAATGGTACAGTCGGCGGCGGGAGGAAGGGCCAAGGGGAAAGAGGACATCAAGGCATGTGTTTTTCCAAACTATAACAGGGGAAAACATTTGCTGAGCCAGCAAATTAAGCTGCTGCTTAACCAAAAAAAAAAAAAAAGGAAGAAGAACCTTTTTTTTTTTCTTTTGTTTTGTTATGCCCAAGCCTAACTCCAGCTGAGAGCATTTCGTTAGAAAAACCACCCGCTGTTTCAAACCCTCCCAACCTCCTGCTGTTTCTCACCGGCTCAGACTGCTCGGCTCTGTTTAGAACGGGTCCCACTGGACCACTGCCCTTTTCTTTTTCATTTAAGGAAAAGGGTTAGGGAATAGGCCTCCTATCTGAGGGAAACCAAGCCTCATGTCATTTCACAAAAGCCCCACTCTCCGGAAGGCCTGCGTATCCCCCAGAATTTTTTTTATCTAATGTAAAATCTTTACAAATATAACTTTTTTACAAGTAAAAGGTAGTAGTGACAGTAGCTGGACATGGAAAAGGGGATAGGCATTTCAGAACGTGCAAATAAAATGGAAAATCCCAGCTCTTCCAGAAAGGGGTGAATTCCTTCCACCAGCCCACAAGGGAGCATCCCGTGCTGGGTACAGTAAGAGCAGTGACGAATGGGGGCGTCCCTCGGTGGCAATGCACTTCAAGTCGGCCCTGCTTCTCACCCCTGTCGTTTTAGCCAGACGGACCCGTGGTGTGGCTGTGTGTTGCAAGGTGCAAGAAGTGAAAAAGAGGCTCAGATATTATCATTCCTGTAAAGAAACTTAGCATCGAAGTAGCAGCTTGACACTGGGAAGGCATCTGGTTTACTCACACTCGGCAGTAACTCTTTGGGTCCCCAATCTCTCGGAGAGCCCAGTTAAATGCTTGATTTCTCCCCAGGGGAAAAAATACACTTACACACATCCTTGCTTTTCAAAAGAATCTTGAGCGAAATTTTTGTGAAAAGCTCATTGTGTCCCCTGTAGTCCATTTTCATGACATATGGAAATAGTCACCTTAGGTCTGTTGGAAGCCGGAAACTGAGTCATTTCACCGTCCTCTCCTCCGTTTCCATGGTGCTCAGCCACTGCCTCCCACCCAGAAGGGTTTCCTCCAGCGCACGGCCAGCAGCGTGTGTGTCTAAGACCCCCAGGCGGCAAGGGGAGACGATGGGAGCTTGCAGTGTTTAAAGGGAATCCATTTATAACGGCCTCTCCTGAGCCAGGCAACTAGGGGAGCAGCCAGCATTTCTAAGAATGCACGATTTTCAAGCGAACCTTTACTGGGTGTTAAATCAAATGCATGAAATCCAACAAAATCAAATAAACATTTATTAGGTGCTAATGCTAGGCATAATGCTAAATTACCTTGTTTTCAGGGAGCTCAAACTCTAGCAGGGTAGACAAAACAAGGAAACAGAAAAATGCACTGGAAAGTGGGGTGATGTCAGGGATGACCGCTGGAGCCTTGGAAAGGAGAACAGGAGTGTTCTCTCCAGCCAGAAGAGAGGGCCGGCGGTGCAGGTCAGCAGACTCTCCGGCAAGTTCACAGGCACTTTGTCTTAGGTTTTGTCCGCTAGCTCCCAAGTTCCCTGCACACCTGACCACAGCACTGTCTAGAAAGCCGCCCTGTTGCCATTTAGATGAATGATTACAATCTCCTGCCAGGTTGCGCTAGCCACCGCCACACCATCCAACCTGACTGTTGAAGCCGAATGTTACCTGAACGACCTCATCTTTTACAACTTCCAACCCGGGAGCCAAGAACCTCTTTCTTCACACCGTCTCATTCTTCCACATCCTATCATTTGCTTGTTTATTTGCATAGATGTTTATGCATCTATGGAATCCATGTTTTTAATAAGTGTTCATACGTATTTATGGGACTAAGGTGAATTCCATGGAGAATAGACCCTTATAAATCTCAGTCCCAGGTGAATTTAAAAGAGAGAGGGCTATGAACTGTAATATTATAAGCCAGTTTATTAGCTATAGCAGGTGATAACATGGCATCGATCTATTGGCACTTGTAAAACACTGATATGTCAAAATATTAGAAGGTGAAAGAACAGTACTGCTCCGTGAAGGGCCTGAGTGAAATGTCAAGCCTTTAGCTTGATTGTTAGGTGGTGTTTTACATGCGAAGGGAAACGAAGACTTTCCCGCTCCCTTGGGAAATACTGCCATCGGACCTGAGTTATTCTTCCCGTCCTTGTGTATGTACGAGAAGGTGCCCTAGGCCTCATCCTCAGCATCCAACCAAATATAATATTTGGGGGGCATCCATGTTGAAAGATAGGCTAGAGGTGCCTGCGAAAAACAAGATGTTCTCCAAGTGAACAAGATAAGGGAGAACAAAGCGTGGGAACAGCAGCTTGGATGAGATAAGGGCTCCTTGGGTCCTCCGGGAGTCATATGAAACAGAAATATGCTTTGAAGGGAGCTTTTCTCCAAGCTCACAGGGTCACAGTTCTGAGAACCATTTGATAGATCAAATACAAGTGCAATTTGGAGGGGGCTACACACCAGGTCAAACTTCATGTGGGGCTCTCAGCATCAGAGAGGAACAAACATCAGAAGAATTTTTGCTTGAAACAGGATGTCACTAGTTTTTTTTTAAAAGGAGGCATGTCCAAAGCTAGTGTCCACAGCTCCTTATGGGGAACAGTATTGACGTCAATATGGAAGAAGCAAGTGGGGACATCAAATGACGCCCAAACAACATTAACCCCCTGAATTACTGAAACTACCCACATTTAGAGAGCGTGCCGTCCGTATTTTGACCTATAGCAAAATCTGGTGCACATGTTAAGTACTTTAATCATTTGCTAATTGACAGGAGAATTTCGACAGTTTTTTTAAACAGTTAATAATTTTAAACAATGACATTAATATTAATGATTTTTTAAATGCTCATTGTTTGAAAAACTAAGATAAAATATTTCAAGTAATTTTTAAATATTTTAATTAACATTCAACTATTAACATTATGATGACATTTTAAGAACTGTATACTCTTAAAAATTGATGTTCTATTAACTTTTTTTAGATTATATTTATTTTATTTTTAGACAGGGGGGAAGGGAAGGGGAGAGGGAGAGGGAGAGAAACATCAATGCGTGGTTGCCTCTTGTGCGCCCCTCACTGGGGTCCTGGCCCGCAACCCAGCCATGTGCCCTGACTGGGGAACTGAACCAGTGGCCCTTTGGTTCTCAGGCCGACGCTCAATCCACTGAGCTACACCAGCAGGGGCCTGTTAGCTTATTGTTAACTTGTCTTTAAAAATATCAGTGCCGAGTGGATAAAACTATGGGACGTTTACACAATAGAATACTACTCAGCCGTTTAAAAAAGGAGAAAATTTTACCCTTTGCGACAGCATCGGTGGACCTGGAGAACATTACGCTAAGTGAAATAAACCAGCCAGAGAAAGACAAATACCGTATGATCTCACTCATATGTGGAATCTAATGAACAAACTGAACTAATAAGCAAAATAGAGACAGACTCATTCATAGAGAACAGGATGGCAGCTAAGGGAGGGGGATGGTAGTGGGTGGAAGGATTGAGCACAAAGGAAAAAGGACTCACGGACATGGACAACAGCGCGGTGACTGCCAGGCGAAGGGGCATATAAGGGGACTAAATGGTAATGGAAAAAAAAATACAATAAAAAAGAAAAAGAAAAAATACCAGTACCAGAGTTTCTCATTCGTTTTTTAAGCTTCGAAGAAGCAATTTGGCACGTATTAGAGCTGACACTTTACAGCTGCATTTGGGCTCAAACACACACAGCTGTGCTCGGAGGGAGGCTAAGGGGATCGGCTTAGTCCAGTGCAGCCACACTAGATGAGATAACGTGGGGAAGTGGCATCCCGACTCGTACCCTCTGCCCTGCCCAACAGGTAAGTTGGATCCCCGGTCTTC
>PVJD01011461.1:0-46176 GCA_004026545.1 Mormoops blainvillei
AGGAGGGGGTGTGGCATGTGTGCCCACAGGTTTCTGAGAACACGGGTACACATGGGCATGCACATACCTGGGCCTGCTACCCCTCCCATTGCCCAGAAGACCTTAGGAAGATGGAAGAAACCTGTTCCTCAGAGCTGAGCTGCCTGTCTCTGTCCTCGTAGCCTGTGTGGGCCTTGGCCATCTGCAGTGACACCTGCAGGCAGCTCACAGAGGGCCCTGCTGACCCCCCAGTGGATGTGGGGGCCCAGCTGCCTCCCCTCCCCTAACCCCATTCCCTAGAGGAGAAGAGGCCTGGCGGGTGGCTGGCAGAGCCCCTCCCTGAGGGAGGCTGGGGAGGGGCCCAGCGGAGGGGTCTGTTGCCCCAAACCTCAGTGCTACCCCTCCCGCCCCTCCCAGCTTTCCTCCCCCACACAGGGCCTTTGGAAAGAAAAGCCTCAGGACCAAGGGGTCAGTGATTAGAAATCTCTGTCCCCGAGAGCCACCTAAAACCTAGAAAATGTGCTTTGGGTGGGGGAGTATGTGTGGTTCTGGGACTGGCCACCTGTCTCTCCTGAGTGCATCTCCGTGAGGCAGCCCAGGGTACCTGCCTGCCTGCCGCGCCCTCAGTGTGAGAGAGGGGGAGCCTGGGACTGGGCAGTGTGGACTTGGGTGTGCCCTGGGTGACCTCGAGATGGGAGTGGCCATGGACATGTGTTCACCCTGGGAGTGTTGCTCATAGACTGAGTGTATTTGCGTAAGTGTGCATGCATGTAGGGGTTGTGTGCCCATGTGTGCATATACATGTGTATGTGTGTAATACAACTATGTACCTGTGCATGAGTGTGCATGCATGCATGTGGGTGAGTATGCACAAGTGTGTGCATGTATTAGGGCATATGCATGAGTATATGTGTGAATGTGATGGGTGTGCACACATGTGTGCATAACTGTGTGAGTTTGAGGGTGGAATGTATGAGTGTACACATGTGCACACAACTTTGTACGTGTGTACATGTGGGTGCACATAAGAGTGTGCACATGGGTGGGAGCATATGAGTGTGCGTGCACACGTGTGCATGTGGGTGCATGTGCAAACAGGTGTGCGTGTGTGTGCCCATGTGCATGGGCACACATATATACCCTTGTTCCACGTGAGCATCTGCATGCGTCTCTGGGCACCTGATTTATTAACGAGGACAATACAAGAAGAGTGTGCCTATTATTTCTGGTGTCCGCATCAGCTCCTGACAGCTTCGTGGAATTGAAATATCTTATTTAATATGACTAAGAATCATTTTAAATATCAACTGTGACACCCAAGGACTCAAACCAAAAAGGGCATTGTGTGTTTCCCTGTGCTGGAGAAGATGCCACATTTGTTAGGCAGTGATTTTCTCCCCTGCCTGTCTCATGTCTCTAAAAATCCAATTATCCGTCCTGGCTCTTCCCTGTGTTGTCGTCGAGTGCCCTCGCCCCAAGCCCATCTCTCCATCTTGGGACTGTGTAGACATGCAGGTTAAATTAGGACACCCTGTGATGGGGCAGAGGCACCAGATGCCCCGTGTGCCTTCCCAGCCTGGCCCCGAGCCCAGCCCCCGGGCTCTCTCCACTGCCTGCTGCCTTCGACCATCCCTGGGAGAAAGCAAAGCTTCCTCCGCCCAGGAAATTTCGCGCTCCTCCACAGCTGTCGGAAAGCCTGGGGAAGCTCTAAGTGCAGTTATGGAAAGAGTTCCAAGATATCTTGTCACATGCACAAAGCAGGAAACAGAACAGCTCAGAGAGGAGGTCCTGTCTCCTGCCTAAAAGTGAGGGTATTAGGGGTTTGCATAAAGAAATTCTGAGAAGAGACTCAAGAAACTAGTAACAGTGGTTTATGGTAACAGTGTATTGGGAGCTGGGATAGACCGGGCAGTGTGGATACAGGGATGGGAGAGACATTACTGTGCACCTTCTCTTTTACTCTTTGAACATTGAATCCTGTGAATGTATTTCCTATAATAAATTAACAAACAAGCCCCTGGGTCATGCCCCTGAGACTGTCCCTCATGGGATGGTGAAGGAGGCTGTAGGTCAACCAGGGAAAAGTGCCCACTGCCCATCTTCATGCTCCTCACCCCAGAGGAGCCAGGCTCAGGCCCCTGCCCCTTGAGGATGCAAACTGGGGTGACTGGGAGCTTGGGAGGTCAGGCAGCTGAAGAGAGGTTCATTGGGGTCAAGAGGCCAAGAGGGGCGGCTTTTGCAGGGGAACCGTCATCTCCCTGCGGTCCCAGCATCCCTGAGGAGGCAGGACACAGCCTCCACCGGCAGCAGAAGGACTGAGGCAAGGCTCCTCTATCAAGGAGGGGCATTGGGTAACCAAGGGGGCATACCCAGTCCTTTGTTGGTGGCTGGGGACTGTTGGGGTTCACATCCATGGGAAAGCCAAAGAATTCACTAGACAGGAGAATCTGTGCTCCCACCATGCTTGGCACGGAGCCCTTAATGGACCCTCCTCGGGTGGGGTTGGGGGGTCCTGCCACACCTTCCTTGTCTTCCTGAACGTCCCCACCTCACCCTAACACCTTCCACTCCCCACCCGTGACTCATATACTTGCTCCCTCATTTGATAGGCATTTGTGTCCTCTTATAATACATCAAAGACAGCCATCAGTGTCCCCATTTTACAGATGGGAAAACTGAGGCTTGCAAGACTCCACACTGTGCCCAGGCCACATTCCTAAGAAAGAACAGATGTAAAGTCAAGTTTAAATGTCTCTGAGTCAGAAGCTCCGGCACTTTCTCCGTGGTTCCCTTGTGGCTGGATCAGGGTGGGCCCGCTGCACAGGGCATTGCATCCACCCCCCGCGCCCGGAGAAGCCGGGCTTGTCCGGGTCCCTGCCAGGCTGGCAGCCACAGGTGGGTGGGGCAGATTGAGCTGCTGGCTGAGTGTGTCCCCAGGGCCTGGGAGGAAGCTCTGCTGGGATAGTGATCGCTGTGACTGTCATTATCAAGGGATGCTTACAGCAAACTGAGACATTGGCCAACTGCCTCTGTTGCTGGCCTGGGAGGCAGGGGGACAGACCAGAGCTGCAATTTGGGTGGAGTAAAGCGGGTTTCCCTGCTAGGAAAGGCAGCGGAGGAACTGTTACTTTAAATAATGTTGCCTACAAGCCAGAAATAGGCGGTCATGGGGGAGGGAGGCAGGAGAAGCAAGAGAGGGGCTGTGCCCTGCCATCCCTGGCCAAGGAGCACCTGCCCTCAACTACAGGGCAGGGGTTGGGGCACCAAGGGGAAGTCCAGAGCCAGCCCTGCCTCATAGAGGGCGGCCTCAGAACCCCAGGGGCAGCCTGGGCGGTTCTGGGTGAAGCAAGTGGCCATAGAACGTTCCATAGAAATCGACTCTTATTAAAGTTTAAAATTCACCACACATCACAACATGAGCAAACAAACCCAGACCCAATGAGTCCCCGGTGTCTTTTTTATAATATATACTTAAATTACATGCTTGAAGTGCATTTTTTAACTTTATTTTTTAAATAAAACCAATGCATGCATACAATAAAGAAAATTCTGTTGGCATAGAAACACCTAAAATCAAAAGTAGAAGTCCCCCTCCCTCCCTACCCCCGATGCCTCTCACAAAAGGGAAATAACACGTACTGCAGGATCCATCTCAAAAACATTGAACGTATATGCCAGGGTATATGTGTGATTATGTGTGTACAAATATATGCTTTTTCAGTTTACCCACATGGTGTCCTGCCATTTACACTATTCTTTGACTTTTCTTTTTGTCCACAAACTCAAATTACTTTTATTGATTCAATTTGCATGATCCTAAACATTAAACTAGGGTTTGGCAGCCTGTATCGATAAACAACCACTTAGCAAGAGTGTTTGTTTGTTTTTTTTGTTTTTTTTAAAGATTTTATTTATTTTATTTTTAGACAGAGGGGAAGGGAGGGAGAAAGAGAGGGAGAGAAACATCAATGTGTGGTTGCCTCTCGCACGCCCCGCACTGGGGACCCGGCCCGCAACCCAGGCACTTTCCCTGACTGGGGAATCGAACCGGCGACCTTTTGGTTCGCAGGCTGACGCTCAATCCACTGAGCCACACCAGCCAGGGCAGCAAGAGTGTTGAGATTACAGGATTGCTCTTGCCCCCAACATTCAGCCATGATATTGTTTGGCTTATTACTTCCTTGTGTTTTTGTTTTCATAAACATCCCCCTCCGCCAGCCTCCACCTCACGCTTCATGCACCCTGGGGATGCTCTCATCTCATTCCATGCAGGGGTTCCTGTACCTTCTGTGACTACAGCCTCGTGCACTGAGCCCCCCCCCCCCCGTTTCTGATGGTCATTTCAGTTGCTTCAAGGTTTTTTGTTTGTTTATCTCTGCCATTACCAGCAAAGCTACAGTGAACATCCTTGTATTTTTTTTTTTTTTTTGGCCACATTTTTGCAAGTACATCTAAAAGACCTGCTCCGAGGAGCGCAACCGCTGGGTCAAAAGCTTGCATATCCTTATCTTGACATATTTTATCCCAAAGACTAGATCAATTCCCACTTCAACCAGCCAGCCTGATTGTATGCCTCCTCTCCCCCTCGCTCTTGCCAGCCCCGGGGGTGATCATACATGAAAGCCTTTGGCAGTCACATACGTCAGCCTGGTTTTGCCTGGGCTTTGTTTCATTGTGACAGAGGTCGAGCACCTCTTGACAGTTTGTTGGTCATTTCTGTTCATTTTCCTCTCCCTGGTGCTCCTTAATAATATCCAGTTCCATTTCCAAAGATAGAGTTTTCTAGCCAATTTCTCCCTCCATCTCCCCTCTCAGGTCACCCCAATTGCTTTCAAGACCCAAACAGTCTCCCCAAAGCTGCCCCGCAACCCCACGGGAGAGATGGGGGCAGAGACAAGAGAGGGCCCTGATGAGGTCGAGGGTGGGTTTGAGGAGAACCGGAAGCTTGCCAGAGCCAGGGCGCCCGCTATCTCCCCATCATCGTGCTGTACACAGAAAGGACAGACAGATAAGAGCTGCAGCTGGTGACAGAGATAAGAGGCTTGGACAGCCAGAAGGTTCTGGATAATACTTGAAAGCCAGTGTGAGTTGGGGGGCAGAAAGTGGGACTGGTTAGCAACTGGGCTTGGAGTCAGAAAGGCTCTGTGGGACCCTGGCTCTGCCCCCTACTACCTGTAACACCACAGGTCACTGAGGAGATATTTGTGAACCTCAGTTTCCTCCCCTCTAAAGTGGGGATAGCACCCCCATGGAATTAGCCCCCTATGGAGATTAAATGAAAGGCAGACCCACGACCATTTGCACCTGTCCACATAAAATGAGAAAAGTGAAGCTAGTGTAGTGAACTTTGTAGAAAATTTGTTTAAAATTTGCTCAAATGGCTTTTATGCTGAGATTACATTTCTTTTTTGTGATCTCAAAAATGTCCTTTATGTAAAATGCTGACCATTTCTATTTTTCTCTCCCTACCTGGCGCTCACACTCGCTCTCTCTCTCTCTCTCTTGCTCTCTCTCTCTCGCTCTCTCTCTTGATTTGATCCTCAATTTTTTTTTTGTCTGTTTGCTTTTTGGTTGGCTGGTTTTAATGATCTTACTTGGAAAAATAAAAAGTGGACAATCTTATGTCAACCCCCAGCTCTTTAAGTGTTACTGGTCCCTGATACCCCCTCGTCTGGAAACTGCTGTGTGAAATGAAGAAATGTGTGAAGAGTACTTAATACAGTGCCGTCATTGTGAGATGATGATGGTGATGATGATGATGATGATGATGGACCCCAGCTGGAATTTGAATAAAAGTAGACTTGGCGACTCCTGGGAATAAGGTCATTCTGCCCCAATGTTGGCATAGCCTAGTGGCAGGCGGCAGTCAATTTATCCACTAAGTCAGCTGGACAAACTCTAGCACACCCAAGAATGGGGGAGGTAGCCTAGGCACAAGCCCCTCAATTCACTGAGGCCTGTGCTGGGCCAGTCATCCCCCAGGGATAGGAATGGTGGTCCCAGAGGAGGTGCCAGAGGAACTAGCCCTTCCATCCCAGAGAGCATCGCATACCCATGTCTCGGTGCCTGATGCTCCGCTCACTGGCCTAACCTGGCCTCCTCCCTGCTTCTCCGCCAGATGAGCTCCCCACACTCCTGCTCACCAGGTGCCTTTCCCCCGACACCAGACTCTGCTGCTCCTTGGGCCAGTCACACGCTCCCAGAGTGGGCTCGCAAGGAGCCATCCCAAGGGGTGCGGATTCGCGCACCCTGGTCCAGGGGCCTTTGCACAGAAGACCAAGCTGCCCAGCTCAGGAGGCCCTGCTTTTCCTCCACGAAGCCGCAGTGGAGCTGTCTGTAATTTTAAGGATGGTACGATGCAGAGCATTTGAGGAAACGTGTAAATTTCCCTGATCTGTTGCCTCCATCCATTTCCATTAATATTACAGCACAGTCTCATACCTGGCCAAAGGAAAATGTCCCTGCCTTTCTCAGCCATGTGAGTCACAGGAAGGGGAGGACAGGAGCCTCCAACTGACCTGACAGAGTGCTAGGAGGCCTGATCATACCTTGGGCACAGCACCTCCCATCCTTGGGAAAGTGCAGGCTACTTCCTGGACACCTGAGCAAATTGCCTGTGGGGGGGACTCTCTTATGGGTAAGGACCTTTCTGTGACCCTATGACATGGCCAGAGAGTCAAAAGCTCCCAGGCGCTCTTCATACCAGAAGAGGGTGATATGGCAACCTCTGCCCTCTGACCCCAGTCTGACCTGTGCATCCCTGCAGCTGCCTGATTGCTCACTGGCTGTCTTGTCTGCCCCCAGGTACATGATCCCCAGCCTGGACCGCACCCACGCTGGCTTCTACCGCTGCATCGTGCGTAACCGGATGGGCGCCCTGCTGCAGAGGCAAACCGAGGTCCAGGTGGCCTGTGAGTACAAGGGTGGCTTGGGGCAGGGCGGGCGTGAAACGGGAGAGGGTCTGCAGGGTCCCCAGCCACCAGCCACACTCCTTCTGTGCTCACTGGGCACTGATGGTGGCCCACTCATCGGGGCCAGCACTCTCATTCTACAGTTCATGGCACCAGGGCCCGGGGAGGTGGCGGAAGCTCTCGAGGCCACACAACTGATAAGTGACGCACATATCCACCGACTCTGAGTTTAGCACTCTTTAAATGGGACCGGCTGCTTTGTGTTTTAAAAGGAGGCCCCACCACCTGCTTCAAGGGTCTCCTCTGAGGTTGGCCTCACACTTGGAGGGGGTTCTTCCTAATGGCCAGCCTGAACCTCTCTTGCCTGACATCCCAGGGCCCCCATAACCTTACCTTTCCCATCCTCCAACTCGCTCAGCCCTGGAGCAATACAGTTCAGGGTCCCCATGTGGGAGGTGCCTCACAGTGGGTACCATAACCCTAAGAGGGGAGATGACAAGTCGGGGGTCCCGGGAAGGGCCGAGGGGCAGAGAGTAAAGTGAGAGGCCCTCACTGAGCCTTCGGGGTAACAACCTTCTCCCAAGTGCCACAATGCCCGGAAGGACAGATGGAAAAGGGACGGCAGCTTCAAAAGAACCCAAGGGCATCTCAGCGCCCGGGCCCCAGAGCTAAAGTCACATCCTCCCGTGCAACTCAGTCTCCCCTTTCCTGTCCTTCCCCTCATCCTGAAATAGCTGCTTTGTGCTAGCGATGAGCCTCATATGGGCTGTTTCATGCTGGGTATTTTAGGGGGAGAGGTCCAGGGATAACCACTCCTCCCGAGCCTGCAGGGGCTCGCCTCCGACTTCGTGCAGGAGAGAGCTTGCTACAATACTTGGAGAGCAATGGGAGAGAGAAACCCAGTAGGAAACCTCAAGTGAGGCAAAGAGTATTTATAATAATTACGGCAAACAACCGTAATCAGAAGTGGAAGACAGCTCGTCCCCATAAATCAGCACTAAAGGCAACTCGACTTACTCCAAAGAGTGGGAAAACGCTGAGTTAGAATGACGGATCAGGGCCGCTGTCAGGTGGCTGGAGGACTCCCTCAGAGCTTCGTTTAGCTGGTGCCCAGAGTACAGTGGGGCAGGACAGCTATGGGGCAGCCTCCAGAGAGATGGTGGGTGCGTGTGTGCGCACACACATGTGCAAGTGTGGGTGCAGTGGTGTGGGTTGTGCATGTGTGTTCAAATGTGTGTGTCCGGATTTGTCTGCTTCTTTGTCCCCATTTGTGGGAGAGAACATGTGTGTGCACATGTTTGTATCTGTGAATGTGCATGCACGCACGTGTGCAGATATACATGGCGGGACTGGGCTGCCTCTTTGCTGTCCAGGGCTGGGGCTAGGGCGAGACAAGTGAGGCGTGGAGGATACAAAGCTCCAGGCGGTGTGCCCTCTCAGGTACTCAGCGTGCACTAGCAGGACCTCCAGAGTGGGTGCCTCCTTAAGTCTTTCACCTCACTCCCCCTTTTCCGGCCCTAGGCCTCTCCCAGCTATATGCCTCCTGCACCTGTCTGTCTGTCTGTCTGTCTATCTTACAAGGTCACACAGATGCACGTGGCTCTGAGGATGGATGAGGTATGGCTGTTTCTCCAGATCCCTGCATCTCTCCTTGTCAGCTTCCACCTCCCAGGGCAGGAGGGTTTTTTCCTCGGATGCCAAGCAGCCAGTGCCGATGCCTGCTGCCCTAGGGGCTCTTTCCAGGGACCCCACCCCCGGCCCCCACCCCCTTCCCAAGGAGAGACTGTGAATTGGGTTCTAATGAGAAATGAATAAGGCAGCTGTGCTAACAACTCCTGATAATAGCAAAGTCATTACAAAAAGATTCTTTACATGTTTTTAATTACAGCAATTAAGGGGAAGTCAATAAAACACCAGCCCCTCCCCAACTCCCTCCCTGTCCGCATCCAGAATCTCTTCTTTGTTGTTTTGAAGTCTCCATAAATTTGTGGCATGCAAAGAGTGGACTGATGGCCGAGAGGGTTGGGAGAGCCTTTCTGACCTCCAGCTGTCTATATCCAGTCCCTGTGGGCACCTCTGTGTTCCCCTCACCTGGACACCATCCTAGCCCTGGTGGGCGGTTGGCTCAGACTTGGAGCCCCAGCACCAAACCTGCCCACACTCTGCAGGGCAAAGGGGTCCTGCCCCATGGGGAGCCACCCCGCTTCCTGTTAGAGTAGGGGCTCCGTCATCTCTACAAAATGGCACTTGAGGGCATCAAACCTGTTGTCACATGGGCTGCTGTTGATGCCCCGAGTGTCACCAATGGACTCGTTTTTCTTAATTCTCAACCTGAGTTTATCGAACAGAATATTTAGGGGCCATGAACTGGTTCAGAATAATAGAATTGTGTCTTTCCAGAGCACTCATGTTACCTGAATATTTCGTTCACTCATGAAGCGGCTGTAGCTGTCCACCTACTGCATAGCAAGCTCTGTTCTAGGCCGTGAGGACGCAGGGGACAAAACCAAGACACTCGACCTGCCCTCGAGAAAAGTAGTGGGGGCAACAGAAGTTAAAAGGGGGATATAGAGCAGAATATAGACTCTAGGTGGCCCCTGAAGAAAAATAAAATGTTATAAGGAAAAATGAAGCCAGGTGAGACAGATGGAGGCTGGGGCAGGGCTTCTGTTTGAAATAGAACCTGAGGGAGGCCATCTGAGGAGGCGACACTGAGCACAGTCTCAAAGGAAGCGAGGGGGTGAGCCACACAGACAGAGACATAGGTCTTTCCAGGCCAGGGAAAAGCAAGTGCAAAGTCTTTTGGACTGGGGTGGATTTGGGTGTCTGAGACCAGGGCGGCTAGAGCAGAGTGAGGGAAGTAGAGAGAAAAAGATGTGGTTGGGGAGGTGGGGCTATTGGGGACAGACAGTGGCAGTCTAAGATGTGGTTGGTACTTTGGATGTTACTCAGAATGCAATAGAAGTCATGGATGGTTGGGGACAGTGTCATGATACCATTTGATTGGAGGAAGAAGCATTATTTTATAATAAACAAAGAAAACCACAATGAAATGCCACCCCGTGCCCACCAGATTGGCAAAACCCAAAGAGTCTAGCAAAACCAAGCATTGGCAAAAAGTCCCAGAGTCTAGCAAAACCAAGCATTGGCAAAAAGTCCCAGCTCTGTTCGTGAGAGTGTGTAAAGAGCTAAATGGGTGCCGATTTGGAAAACAGTTTGACAGTATCTTGTTAGGCTACCACATTCACAGCCTGTAATCCAGCAACCCCTCCGTTAGGCACACACTCTGGGGTTCCTCTTAGCTGCCCAAGGCAGTTCTTAGCAGGCTGGCAAAACGCTGAACGCCAGCCCAACCTGTGGCGGCACTGTGCTGTCTCCATCCATGGGCGACCATGCGGCCGTGAAAATGACTAAACTGAGTGCAGGGACATAGACAGAGCTCCAAAAATAGGTTGCACCAAAAAAGCAAATCACAGTAGATGACATACAGAATAATCCCAGATGTAAAGGGCTTAGGAACAGACTAAATTAACCATAAATTGTTTACAGATGTGTCCATGTGGTGAAACTTGGTGGGGGGCAGCAATGGCCTGATTGACGTGGTGTACAGATGGCAGTTCCCTCTGGAGAGCAATGCAGTGGGGGAGGGGCGAGGTTTGTTAGGGTTCTAGTCCTTGCGCTGAGTGCTGGGCACGTGAGTGTTTGTTCTGTTCTTCCTTAAACTATACGTATCATTACATTCGCTATTTTGTGTGATGACATATTTCGTGGTAAAAACTGTTTTAAAAATAAAAGCAGTGAATACAGTCTTCAGGATGCATACTTTACAAGACCTTTTAAGACATAACAAGGACCTTCAGGAATAATTTTTGGGCCACCTCCCACTGTGCCCCAGGCCCATGCTTCGCGCTTTGGTTGAGCAAGTTGGGTCAGCGCTGCAGGGCAAACGTGGTGTATTAACAAGCGCGAGCCTCGGAGAGGGAGAGGAAGTGTAGTGAGCCTCGTCTGGTTCTACCTCAGTGTGAGGGAGCTTTCCTGGGGGAGCCTGGACCCCCATCCCCTGTCAGTGTGTGGCCCTCCCGTCCTTGAACCCTTCTCCCACTCGAGCCGGCTGAGTGGGCTCCCTCAGCGGCCCCTGCTGCTGCCGTTCAGTACGTGCGTGGCTGTGCCCTGGGCCCATGAGCCGAGCCAGGAAACCCACTGGGCAGAGCGAAGTGGAAAGAACGGGAGGGTACTGGGGGCCTGAGAGCCAGGGCGAGGCAGAGAGATTGCGGGGCGGAAAGGTGGAGGACAGCATCACCTGCGCCTTGAACCAAGGCCAGGTGCCCTCCTTTCACCCATCCGTCCCTCCATGCATGCATACATCCTGCTATACACACACATGTACATGCGCACATGCATACATGTGTACCTATAGACACCCCACCATACATAGATGCACACATGCATGTATACATACATACTTACATACAATTGTCCACACCTCCTTTCATTCCTCCATCCATCCCAACATACAAGCATACATATACATACATATAATTAATTACCCATGCCTCCTTCTCTCCATCGCTCCCTTTGTCCATTCATCCCTCCACTCACCCTACTATACATATATACGTTCACCCTCCATTCCTCCTTCCCCCATCCATTCATTCCACCATACGTACATACATACAATTGTCCACGCTTCCATCCCTTTGTGCTTCCTTCCCTCTATCCATTGACCCCTCCTTCTATCATCCATCCATCCATCCATCCATCAATTATCCATCTATCCATTCATTCATTCATCCCTCCACTCATCCAACTACACATACATACATACATACACATGGTCATCTATCCTCCATCCTTCCTTTCATCCATCCAAACATCCAGCCGTCCCCTAAAGAAACCCATGATCCCGCCCTACTGGCATTCTTTTACTTCCTCTAACTAGCCCTTTTCTCTGACCTCCTAGCCTTCACATCCCCTCTTCCCTCTGGACCGTCAGCCCCTCAACAAACACACATGCACGCTTAGCTAACTCCTACTTTTTATTTATGTCTCTCCTTAACAGGAGTTTCACCCCACCTCCCCATCTAAAGTAGGTTCCCCTGCTGCTGCCCCTCACACGAGGACCCTGTTTCTTCTAACAGTCATCACAGCACACCACTGAATGCTTGTCTGTGGGTCAGTTTGCTGATGTCCAGACTAGAGTCCCCACAAGGGCAGGGGCCAGGTCTTTCTTCAGCACTACCCCAGAGCGCACCTGGCCCACAGTGGGAGCTCAGGAAGAGTCACTGCATGATGGCATCTGGTGAGTTTAGAGAGAGCGTCCTGTGTGCAGAGCATGAGGCCAGGTGTCTTGTAGGGATTTGCTCGTGCGTACAACCTTATATAACTGCCTCTTAAAGCTTACAATCTAGTAGAAAGAGATAAAGAATGTGAATGAAGAATTTTAATGCTGGGTATGAGTCACGAAAGAGGTGGAGAGGAAATGCAAAGGGGACCAGGTCTGAGTGCCGGGCCTGCCCAACCCTCACTGCTTAGCATTGGAGAAGCCACTCCATCTCCATGAACTTTAATTTCCTCACTGACGAAATGGAGCTAATAAAACTTGAGAGAGGAAGAAGAAACACTATTACCATGAAATTGCTTTAAATTGTTCAAATATATCTTCAGAGTTCTGTGAAAAGTTTTTTTAAATAGATAAAATTATTGTAAGAACTGGAATCAATGTGATTTATTGATGCAATTTTTTATAGGCAGAGCCAAGGAATAGCAATTAATAAACAACTAAAAACATTTATTTATTAAAGTTGAGCTTCTCGTGTTATTATGATGATCAAGTGAGACAAGGAATGCGAAGTCCACCTTGAAAGAAACCTGAGGTGGGGTCGACGTTCTGCACGTCTTTGTTCTCTACCGCTATTTAAGTGGCATGGGGCAATCTTTGTGGAAGTAGTTGATGTTTAAACTAAGCTTTGAAAAATAGAGAGAATTCTAATATTTTAATATGATGAATCTTAGACATAATTCTTAGCACTTTAATATACTCTTCCAGTTTCTATATCTGCATAACAACTTAGCCTAAAACATAATGGTGTATAGCAGAGGTATCCAGCCCATGGGCCACATGCGGCCCAGGATGGCTATGAATGTGGCCCAACACAAAAGCATAAATTTACTTAAAACATTATGAGTTTTTTAAAAATGCGTAATTTTTTTTCATATTTTTATTATGATTACGTGTCACAATGTATTTAATGCGTGGCCCAAGACAGCTCTTCTTCCAGTGTAGCCCAGAGACTCCAAAAGGTTGGATACCCCTGGACACCAATCATTTCTTAGGCTCACAGATTCTGTGACTTGAATACGGACAGAGCACAGGGGTAGCTTGTCCCCGGTCTTTGATGACTCAGGGCTCAGCTGGAAGACTCAACGGCCAGGGGCAGAAATCATCTGAGGGCTCACACATTCATCCTCATGTTTACACTGATGCCGACTGTCATCTGGGGAGCCCCGATCCTTCCAACCTGAGTCATTCCCACAGCTGTGTGGGCTAGATTGAGCTTCCATTCAACACGGTAGGTCGATTCCAAGCAAGAGCATCTGGAGCGAGAGATCCAGGTGGAAGCTGTCTCCTTTGGATGACGTAGCCTTGAAAGTCACATAACTTCACTTCCAGCATATTTGTTCATCAGAAGAAGCATATTGGATGGGAGATAAATATTGGCACCACCTTCTTTGGGAAGATACAGCCTGACACTTCTATTATCGTATAACCCCAACTATAGCCTATGAGGAAGGTACTCTTCTTAATTCCATTTTGCAGAAAAAGAAATTAAAGCTCAGCCAAGTCAAAATTTTGCCCAAGTCCAAGCTTTATAAGTAACAGAAGTCAAACTTGAACTCAGGTCTCAATGACTCCAAAACCACCACCCTTGCGTCCACTACCTACCAAACTTAAAATGTAGAGGCCGACTGCGGATTTTATTTCTTTCTTTTTTTTTAAGATTTTATTTATTTATTTTTAGAGAGAGGGGAAGGGAAAGAGAAAGAGAGGGAGAGAAAGAAACATCAATGTGTGGTTGCCTCTCATGTGCCCCCTACTGAGGACCTGGCCCGCAGCCCAGGCACGTGCCCCGACTGGGAATCCAGCTGGTGGCCCTTTGATTACAGGCTGGCACTCAATCCACTGAACCACACCAGCCAGGGTGGATTTTGTTTCTTGAGACACTTAACTGGCCTAGGTCCCTCAGGGACACTGCTGACAGGGTGCCTTGGTGAACCATGGCCTGCTTTATCAGCACTCCATCCGGGGCCCCACACAAAGAGAGGCTGAGGTGAGATGCACGTTGTAATTCGCCGTGGCAGGAAGAGCACATCATATGGTCTAGACCTTGAGAAAAGTTGGTTGGCGTCAGATTAGGGAGGGACCTTGAACCTAGGCACGGGAATTTAGGCTTTCCCAGGACAATGAGGTGATTCCAAAAGTTCCGAGCAAGTTGGTGATAGAGTCAGAAAAATTAATCAGGAACTGAGGAGATGGATGGGACCACGCGGGGAGTCAGGGCGGCCAGAGTGACGGACTCCCTTAGTTTGTGGGTGGGGCCTGCAAGAACAGAGGGGCCTTGGTAAATGTGGGTGATATCCCAGAGGAAGAGCCAAGGGACTTTGTAGGGGACAGAGAAGCGGTGCTCCACAAAAGTTTCCAAGGGTCTGAGCCTAGGTGATCTGGGCAGGTGTGAGGGGGGAGCTATTAACAACTCAGAAAAGCAAGAAGGAGAGTCTGGCAAGGAGGTAAGAAACGCCCAATATTTTCTGTCGGAAATTGGGGAGTAGGGGCTGGAGCTTAGGGAAGAGCCAGAGCAGACATGAGAGTCCACGTAGAGAGATTGGGGTCAAAACCATTAGATTAGGCAAAGAGAGAATCAAGCCCAGGGCTTTGGAAAACGAGAGTGTAGGCTAGTGGCTCTCAAACTTTACCCTGTGTCAGAATCCTCCCAGAGCCAGTGGGGGACTCAGAGGCCCAGGGGCAGTGAAACAGGGTCTTTCTGTGCCCTAGGGAGGCAGGAAGGGCGGGGGGAAGATCTGTGGGCTCACAAAGCTTCCAGGGGATTCTGAGATGGGCCAAAGGGTGAGATCCACAGGCTTGAGCCCAAATAGTAGTTCCCGACCTCAGCTTGTGTTTGAACTATCTTTAGAAATACCGATGTCTGGGTCCTCCCTACCCTAGGAGCCGGGCGGTCTCTGCCACTGGCCTGGCCCCTGACCCCTGCGTGTGTTCTTCCCTCTGCAGACATGGGGAGCTTCGAGGAGGGTGAGAAGCACCAGAGTGTCTCCCATGGAGAAGCTGCTGTCATCCGTGCTCCACGCATCGCCAGCTTCCCCCGACCACAGGTGACCTGGTTCCGGGACGGCCGCAAGATCCCGCCCAGCAGCCGCATGTGAGCACCCTGCTCTTGGCGGAATGGAAGGAGGGACTGGCCCTGGGAGAGAAGGTTTGGGGCCAGATAAAGCCCCCACATGCTGAGCAAGGCCCTGTTTGAAGAAGCAGACTTTTACAGCTCTTCTGGGACATAGCCAGACTGGGGACCTCCCAGATGACAAAGTTTGGTTTACAGGGGCCTTTCTGGGAATGTACATACGAAGACTTGGAGCCAGGACTGCTTAGTTGCCCGTCCTGGGGAATCCCGGGCGCTGGCTCCATTCTCAGAGGAAAATAGTTCTGTGTCCCAGAGCACTTCAAGCTCCCAGACAGGCACAGACAGAGGCGCCGTCACCGTGGCTATAGGCCCAGGACTCAGGCCAGTGAGGGCCGGGGGCACGGGGCACACTGGCATGTCCCGGGCAGGGCGGGCGGCCCCTGGGTGTTTCCGGTGTGTGGGTGTGGCTGGGTGTCCGTGGTGTGCCGGGGCTCTTGTGTGTTTTGGCTGCTGGGAGGCGGTGAGGCCAGGGGGCCTGGCAGGAAGAGAACACACGGCTCTTTCAGTCCTAACAAAACCCCTCTGTGTGGCCCAAGGCGTCGGTTGTGGCAGCCCGGCTTGTGGGCAGGAGTGAAGGAGTCAGCACCTCCACAGAGGGCGGGGGGCAAAGCATTTCCTCCCTGGACACACCCGGGCCTCCTGATCCCCCCCAGGCTCCGGAGCCAGACCAGGCTTTCCCTTCGACCGTCCAGCTTGCCCCTCTCCCCTGGAAAAGGAGCAAGACCACCCTGTCCTGGTCTCCTGGTCTCCTGGAGCAAGGTCCACTGTGGGTGGGGCCCATCCTGGTCTGTGTAGGAATCAGGAACTGAGATGGACAGTTGTTGCCTTTGGGGACCACAACGTCTAGAAAGGAAAGCATAATAATAACAACAACTGTCACTAATGCGGCATCTGCTACGTTCCCAGGCCTGGGTTAAGCATGCCCCCACTCATCACGCGCCTCCCCCCACAGGCACACCCCCCCAAGGAAGAGACGCTGTGTCCCCTTCCTTTCTCAGTCCCCAGAGTGCATGCTCCAAAAACATGTGTTGAATGAATGACCCCCTACAAAAGCCTGTGAGGCAGCTAGTTGTATCTCCACTTTACGGAAGGTAAAGTGAAGCCCCCAATTTCACTGCTTGGCCAAATCTCACCGCAGCTGGTTCTAGGCTTGCCGACTCGAGGCGGGGCCCTTGATTCCATCCTACATAGAATTTATGTGAGAGGAGGTTGACAGCTATGAGGAAAAAGTGGATGAAGTGATTGCACTTGGGAAGAATTGGTCCTGGTACAGTGAATCTCAACCTGGGGACCTATTGAAATCATTTGGGACAGCTTAAAATATACGGATCTTTAGATCCTACCCCTCACATATTCTGGCCTCATTAAATAGGTTGTAACCCTGGCATCGGGATTTTTAAAAGCTCCCCAGTGATTCTAATATATAGCCACAGTTGAGAACCACTGTCCTAGAACATATCAGTTACCTACAGACATAATAATGCTTTGTAACAAATGGTGTTTATTTGTCATGATGAACCTGATTGTGGCTGGGCCCTCTCGCTTGTCTGGGGTTGGCTGGCTATTGGCGGGTCGGAATGGCCAGGTGACTCCCCTGTCGCTCCACGCGTCTCAGCCAGCCAGCTAGCCTTAGCATCCTCTCTGGGCAACTGCGAAGGAGCAGAAAAGAAGGCAGAGGTTTTTCAAGCCTCTGCTAACTACCCATTGACCAAAGAAAGTCCTGTGGTAGAACTCAGAATCCAGAAGCAGGGAAACTGAGTCTGCCTCTTGACTGGGAGGACCTGCGAAGTCACGTGGCAAAGGCTGTGGATACAGAGCAGGTGAAGAATTAGAGCAGAGCCCCAGGTGAACAGGTGGCCTTCTGCGGTGCGAATCCGAGCATAGGTCCTTAAAGCTAACTCAGGTTCAATAAACCAGCAGGGTATGGTCAACCGTGAACAGAGAAAGTGAGGCTGAATCATAAAATGCTGTGCCGCACAGGGGCTGAGACAGGTGAGTCCCGTGCCTTCCTGACCCCCTTTCTGAGGTCACGGCCCGTGTCCAAGGTGAATCGACAATGGCATCCTGCAAGCCACTCACTTAGACGTGGCTTCCCAGAATGCTGTGTGGGGAAGGATTCTGCCCCCTCATCCAGACTCATGGGAAAGGGCACCATGATGGGTTAACAGTGTGTGCCCTGGCTGCGGGAGGGGACACGCGGGCCTGACGTACCTGCTGCATTTGCTGACAGGTGAGACCCTGTCTCCATCCTCACTCCCGCCATCCCCTTTCCTGACACCTTTCCACCTTCTTTCCTCACCGCTGGCCTCTGTCCTCACCCCCTTTTCATTTCTAACAACCTCCGGCACCAGGACAGAACTGTCTCAGGGAGCGCACACAAGGGCACAGCCCCCACCTTGCCACCATCTCTGGCATTCCTACCAAACACGAGAACACACTGTGGTGATTTTATTTCAGCAATCACAGCGGAGTAATATTCATAACCAGCGGAAAGGTTCCTGGTGGCGCGTTCTCTGGTGTCTGTTCGCTGGAGATACATATCTGATGAGTGCTGTCAGCCAGAGGGGCGTGCGGGGTGCTGCTCTCACTGCCGGGGCGCAGACAGCGATTAGCAACGGCACCTCATCCGTTCCCCGGTGCTCGCTAATGACTAGGAGACAAGATTTCTAACAAAGACTCGTGCTGGGGGCTTCGGGCAGGCTCTGGGAGGATGTATCTTATCCTTAATTAAATTATCAATTGGGCCCCCATGGAGCTGAGAAAATAGGCTGGCTTATTGAAGTAGTAGATGCAAGGTGGGGTGCAGAGACCCAGTAAATTGAAACCAGAGGAGTATGGCTGAGAATAGAACCCAGGCCCTGCCTGAGCACTGAGCCCTGCCAGCCGCAGAATTCTGCTGGCTGCTTTCAGTGTGGGTGCATCTGGGGGCAGCCGGCTGAACCCCTCCTGAGGGCCAGGAACAGCTTGCGCACTTTGGAAGTGAGGTCCAGGGTTGTTCCAGAAACCATCTGGGAAGGACTGGTCATCCCGAAGAGGGCTGTAAGCCCAGGGCCCTTCCTCGGCCGCTTGCTGAGGGAGGGTAGCTCAAAGGCCCGTGGTCACTTTGCAGTCTCTCTGCCTCCAGTTCCACTCCACAGTCGGAACGCGAACCCAGGCCCTGCGGGCCCTGGTCCAGAGCAGTGTCCTCTGGTGCTAAAGCAACACTAGCCGCAGTGACAGGCTCCCCGACTCAGGGACCTGGCACCACAGGTGTCTATTTCTTGCTCATTTAAAGGCCCACCACAGGAGAGGGATGGGAGGGATGGTCCCCTCCAAAGTCATTTGGGGACCCTGCTCTGACAGGGGGCATCATGAACATGGGGATCATGCAGGGGGGTCTTGTGGTCCAAGCTGAGAATCAGGGCACATCCCTTCCCTCTTATGCCGCTAGCTCAGCCATCTTGCCCCATCTGGATGCAAGGGGGCTGGGGAGGGTGGCCCCTGACCTCCAGCAGCCACCCTACTCTATGGAGGGGTGCCCCTGCAGCTGAAATGGACAGCGACTGTCTCTGCCCCTCTCAGTGTCCCACCCCACCTAGGACAGGGTATCTCAGCAGCGACACAACTGTCAGTTTGGGTCCATACATTTTCGTTGCGTGGTACACTGAGGATGCTTAGCGGGATCCCTGACCTCTACCGCTAGTTGCTAGTAGCAGCCCCACGGCTGTGACAACCAGAAGTCATTCAGATATTGCCAAATGTCCCCTGGAGGGCAAAGCCACTCCTGGTTGGAACCCCTGACTTAGAAGGATCAGTCACAATACAGACAAGATATAGCTAGAAGGAGGGAAGGGGATGGGAGAGTCTTCCTGGTCAAGGAGAGATGGAACTGGAGGTGGATACCAAAAGGGGCTGAGGACAGGCAGGTGCCCTGGACAGTGGGACCAGGCCATGCCCAGTGTGCCCGCCCGCCTGAGCTGCCTTCAGGTTGCTCCCACGGTGTCGTGCCAATGGGCGTGGCCAGTGAGGCTGGGACTCAAATGGTCCAAGTGCACAGCTGTTCATCAATTTAGCCCTGACCTTGAGCTGTGTGAAAGGGAGGGGGCACCTCAGGCCAAGTGGGGATAGAACAGAAGCAGTGGCAGGAATCAGAGCCCCTCGCCCTCGGGGCTAGAAGGAACTCACACGCGTGAGCTCCTGCCCCCTGCACAGGTGAGAGACTGAGGCCCAGCAAGGAGCAGGTTGGGTGCTCTTTAGAGGCCAGAGCCCAACCTCCCTTCCCCTAACTTTGCCCACCCCACAAACTCCGCTAAAGGGTGGGGGCCCTGCAGGAGACTCCCAGGTGGGAAATGGTCATCATCCCTGGCCCATTTTGCTGCTTTTTAACTATTTCAACCTCGCTCTGTCCTACCTCCCATTGCCTCATTAGCTGGAAGTCACAGGAGCTCTCCAGGAAAAAGAAATGGACATTATTAGAGTGCCCAGGAATTGAGGCAGGAGGGCTCTGCCTTCCCACTTAAAGATCTCTGCTGAGAACTCCCCCAAACCTCACATGAACCTCCCCCAAACCAGGGGAGGCTGGGAGAGAGCAGGCTGGAGAGGCATTAACGGGGCTGTTTATTTAAGAGCTTGTTTAAAACTCTGTAACATTCACCTAATGGGAAAATTTGAAAAGAATTCAACTGGATTTGTCCTTGTTAAACTAACATTAAGGATATTTAACAGCTGTCTCGGGCACATCACATTAAAATCCAGAGATAGACTTGACAAACTAATGGTTTTGTTTGTCATCGGGAGAATGGGTGTGAGGAAATGATAGGCAGAGCAGCGTGGGCAGTGCCCCGGTGCCGTCTCACCCACGTCGAATGAGGTCCCCAGTTCCCTGCCTGGACAAGACCTCTACCCTGCCTGCCGACCCAGGTGCCGAGGGGCTGCGTGATGGGGTCCCAGCAGAGGGAACCGGACTGGGAGCAAACAGCCCATGTCTGTACCCCACTGCCTGGCAACCTCCTTTTCCCCTCTCCATCCGCCTGGCTGGTCCTCTCTGTGGACCAGCTTTGGGGAGGTGGAAACTTACCATAAAAGGGGGCTAGTAGGGGATGTGAACCCCAGAAGTCCATGTTACTGGTGACCTATGGCCTTTGAATCAACCTAAACAAATTTAGGATTAGGTTAAGGCACTGAGCCTGAAACGGTTCTGTTCGTTTCTAAGTTTGTTATCATTGCTCACCATTCATTCTTCGTGCATTCATTCATTCATTCAAGGGCATTTCTTCCAGTGTCTGGATGTTCCTGGTACATGCACAGAGATGAGACAACCACACACACCCACAGCCTTCGATGCTGTGACAGGACAGGGTGGAACTCCGAGGGACCTTGTGGGAACAGCCCCTAGCCTGGGTTTGGGGTGGGGACAGGGTAACCTCACGTGGATGGCAGTCTGGGACCTCTGGACATGTGCTGTATTTGGGTCTGGTCCCCAGCACCAGCAGTGTGCTCTCTACAAACTAAGTGTGGATGGAGCTCAGGCATAAGTGGTTCTGGGAGGTGGGCTGGAGGAGGGGTTCTGGGAGTCACCAGCTGCATGTCCTCGCTCCCATCCCCGGATGCTGAGAGGCCCTCGGGCCCCTGTCAGATGAGTCCTGTTCCCCTTCCCAGAGCCATCACCCTGGAGAACACCCTTGTCATCCTGTCAACGGTGGCTCCCGACGCAGGCCGCTACTATGTGCAGGCTGTTAATGACAAGAATGGGGATAACAAGACCAGCCAGCCCATCACTCTCACCGTGGAGAGTAAGTAAGCGGCAGGGCCTGGGACGGCTGCGGAGCTCGTCATTAAATCTTGAGAATGGGACTCCAGGGGGTCATGAGGAAGATGGAATGGTACTGGAGGGGGAGGCTGGGGGAGCGCAGGGGAGGAGCCCTCCCAAGGAGGGGAGACCCAGCTGGGGTGGAGTGTCTTGAGCCGAGGGAAGGGCCAGGGCGGGGGGAGGGCTGCATTCGAGCCCCCATTCCCATACATCAGGAGAGGGGACACCTAGCTTGGTGGTCAGCACAGCCACTGAAGGGCCAGGGAGAGTGTAGAATGTAGGAGAGAGCGTGCACACGTGGGCTAGCCACCCCGGGGCTCAGGTGCAGGCAGGGAGAATGCACCAGGCCGTGGGAAGCTCATTTTTAAGCAAATATACCAACTGCCTGTACTCAGCCAGCATGTGAAAGTGCTGCTTCCACTCGGAACCAGGCCGTCCTCACTGATGAGGACACAGGCTGTCTGCTACAGTCCTGTCTGGAAGCACCTCTGTGTCTATCCCCAGAGACCACCCAGCACCCTGGAACAGAGAGGCAAAGCCCTCCCCGGTGGCAGGTGCAGAGGGTAGCAAAATAAAAAGGGTTGCTCCTTGAGTTTCCTTCAGCAAAGAGGCATTTGTCCAGCTGACACTGTCCAGCCATGATGGAAAGTGCTGGGCTGTCCCCCTGGCCGGGCTGACCCCCTTCCTCCCTGCTGCATCCCGGGGGTGAGAAGGTGGGTGCCACCCCGGCGGCGAGCCCAGGCCAGGAATCCCAGTGTGTGGGATGAGACCAGAGCTTCCCGCAGCAGCCGCGCAACCACACAAGCTGGGGGAGCCAGATGTTTACATCTCTTCACATCTGCACCACCCCTGCTCCAAGCCCAAGTCTCATTTCTCATGCGTGGTCGCTCCGGGATGCACCCACCAGCAGCAAGATGAGGGCATGGGCCAGCGTGGGGCCTTCCTGCGTTCCTCCTCTAATCCCAGCCTCTGTCCGTCTGCCAGGGCCTGGGAAGCCCAGATGTTTCCCAGCCTCGTCCATCCCCATTCCGGGACCTTCGGAGCACCCACGGAACCCCCTCCCATTTCTGCAGAGTTCTCTTTCCTCCACGGCCAGTTCCAGTCTGCCTAGAAAGAGACCTGGATGCAGGGAAGAGAGCTCCCTTCTGGGTACTCACCTGTCAGGGTCACAGGTGTAACCTTTGACATTGACCTGGGTCAGGGTCGCAGTGAGGGTGCCGTTTCTGTGGGAATAGGAATTTAATCACCAGAAGATGTGTTTCCGCATATATTTTCTAGTGATCATATATTTTCTAGTGATCAGGGTACCCAGAACCTAGTGGAATCCAGTCATTGATAGGAAGGAATATTCATAGTCCAAGCCAAGGCCAGCCATCTTCCTGGGTGACTCAGTTTACCCTGAAACCAGAGGTTGGAGCCTCCTGTTCTGTGTTCTTCCCCCAGCACCCAACTCTCCTGGCCAGCTGCGGGGATCATTCAGTATGTGCTCCACATTAATGCCCCCAACCCTCCAGCTGGCCCAAGGGAGACAGGCAGGGGCCCTCCGGACCCTGTGTCTACCAAGCCTCCCCCAGTTGTCTGTTTGTCCCACACCATCGCCCCTTGCCTCCTGTCCTCAGGCAGTGATCTGTACTGGATGGAGAGCAGAATCAGCTGATTTTCAGCTAATTTCTCCTCCCACGAGTGACTGTGCTTCGAAATCCTGTGTTTGTCACTGACCCAAATCCCTAGGCTGCCTGCCTGCCTGCCAGCAAATACTGCTTCTCCCACCACCGGCTCAGCTCCTGGAACTCACCCGAGTCTCGCCCCTCTCTCTGCTCACCCCTTCTCCCTTCCTCTGTCTGGGCAGTTCAGCTTCTCAACAGCCCTCCCAACACCCC
Source organism: Mormoops blainvillei (assembly GCA_004026545.1). Classification (NCBI taxonomy): domain Eukaryota; kingdom Metazoa; phylum Chordata; class Mammalia; order Chiroptera; family Mormoopidae; genus Mormoops; species Mormoops blainvillei. The sequence goes on from PVJD01011461.1 coordinate 23,030, forward strand.
CCGGACACCCATGCTCTTCAGAAATGGAGGAGAGAGCCAGACCAGTGACCACGGGCATTGCCCCTGCCCAGATGTAACCCTGGTGACCTCACATGGACTGTAAGCTCTTAAAAAGTCCACACCTGGTGGCAGCCCCACACCTAACAATCAGAGCTGCACTGCCCAACAGAAATACAATGTGAGCCACATAAGTTACTCAAAATTTGCCAGTTATCCTAATTTTTAAAAAAAGGATGAGAGATAGGTGAAATTAATTCTGTTAATATTTTACTTAACCCAGCATATCTAAAATAGTACCATTATAACGTACAATCAATATGAGAAAATATTAATGAGATATTTTACATTTCTTTCATACCAACTCTTTGAAATCTGTGTGTATTTTACACTTCCAGCGCTTCTCAATTTGGATGCAAAATTTTCATCTGAAATACGTGATCTGTATTTAGAGTTCACCAAATACACTGCTGAAAAGGTGAAGCCATGTGCCAGGTTGTTCCACACTTAGTTAAAAATATTCTAATAGCTGATTTGGGGGCCTGTTTTTAATTAAATGCAAATTATTTAAAATGAGATCCCATTGAATCAAAGGGGCATGGGTCACATTTCAAGAGCTCACAGCCACCTGTGCTAGACGGGGGAGGTCGGTCCCCTGCTCCGGGGCAGCTGGAGCCTGCCCAGGCCGGAAGCAGCTGACCCCCTCCTGCCACCACTCACTTGGCCTGTGGCAAAGGTGAGTCATGTGGTCCGTGAGCCTCAGTTTCCTCATCCGTAATGTGTTGCCTGTGGCAAAGCGTAGTTGAGAGGGGTAAATGAGGTGACTCTGAGCAAATGGATCTCAGTGGGTGTCCCTTGTACCTGTGACCAAAACCATCCTCGGGCAGCAGGATCTGACTTTGCCAATGTGTGGGGAGCCCCGTGCTTCCTCCGGCCCCGGGATGTGCATGTCAGGAGCTCACGCAGAAGACACCGCTCCCCTCTCTGGTTTGCCCCAGGTGTCCCTGAGCCCAGGCGGGCAAATCCCCAGGAGGAAGGACTGTCCATCATTTACTGAGCACCTACTATGTGTTGGTAGTGTGCACTCATCCCAGACCAGCTTAGGTCGGGTTTACCTGGGCCAGACCCAGGGTGGGGGGTTCAGGAAGACCTGATTCCAGGCCCTCCTTCAGGGTCCCCTGCCACTGCCTGTCTCTCCCTTCGAGTCCCACAGGCTGCCACCTGGGCCTGGGCATAAGCTTCAGCGTCAGCCACCCCTCTACTCTCCCATAGCCAACATGCCAGCCCAAGACCCTGGGGCAGCCTCATATTTTTAAACTCCAAGGGCTCTGCCATCCCAGCTGCGCTGTGGAGCTCCGCTTGGGCCCTGTCTGTCTGCTCCTCGGGCCCCATTAATCTGGGCCCTGGTACCTGTGCACCCAGCGTATAACAAACAACTTAGAGCACACTTTTATGGATTCGGCTATATCAGCAGCTTTCAATCCTATCGCTCTTTATGGCACCTACATGAGGCTTTTATATTGTTGCAATTATTTTGTTTTATATGCTTCCTTTTGTCCCTCCCCCTTTCATTTTACTTTATTTTTGACATTTTATTCCCATTCAACCTGGGCCTTTACCAGCCAGGCCTGGAGTCCAGGAAGGAAAACCTGCCCAGGGTGGACCGGGATGACAGTGGAGCCGCCATGTGCCCTCCCCGTAAAGGATGACCCCCTGCTATTGCCCAGGGCTGTGCATGTCACTAGGGCCTGCCACCACCCAGCCTCCTGAAAAGGAACCAACTGGATGGATATTTTGGTGAGAGAAAAAGTCCTCAGGTGTATTTTCAGGAGCCATGAGCAGGTATATAGGGAATATTGGAATTTCTGACAATATTGGGCCTACACTGACCCACAAAGAATGAGGCTACTTCTTAAAGGAAATGTTACTGCCTCTCTTAGGAAGCTTTGGAGTATTGTTTCGTTTTAATAAAGCCCACTCATGATCAGTTCTCTTGCATTTTAACCATCAACCCTGGGGTTTGTACAATGATAGTTCCATTCATTTGTTCACCTAACAAATGTATTTGAGCTCCTACTCTGTGCCAGACATCATTTCTTGTGCTGGAGATACGAGGGTGAGTGAAACTGTCTAAGTCAGCCCAGGCTCCTGTAACAATACCACAGACCAGGGGCATCCACACAGACATTCATATCTCAGTTTTGGAAAGCCGAGGTCGGGCTGCCAGATTCTCATGAGGGCTCTCTTCCTGGCTTGCAGACGGCTGCCTTCTCACTGTGCCCTCACGTGGTAGAGACAGAGAGAAAGCTCTGAAGTCTCGTCCTTCTTAGGACCCCACCCAGATGACCTCATTTAACCCAATTCCCTCCTAAACATTCCATCTCCAAGTACAGTCTCATGGGGATTAGGGCTTCAACATATTAATTTGAGGGGACACACAATTCAGTAACAAGCAAAGATCCATGAGGCCCCCGCCCCAAGGAATGTTGTATGAGTTTCCTGGGGCTGCTGTAACAGAATTTTATTCTCTCTCAGTTCTGAGGGCCAGAAATCTGAAGTCAGGTGCCTACAGGCCCAAGACCCTTCCTTGTCTCCCCTAGCTTCTGGAGGCCGCCAGCAATCCTTGGCGTCCCTTGGCTTGTAGATGCATCACTGCAATCTCCGCCTCTGGCTTCCCCTCCCTCCTCCCCTGTGATTCTGCGTGGCTGTGTCTAAATTTCCCTCTTCGTATAAGGACATGTCTTCCTGGTCAAGGAGAGACCCCCTTCGTATAAGGACATGTCTTCCTGGTCTATGGATTTTGGCCATAGAACCCACCCTATGCAAGAGGACCTCATCTTACCTTGGTGACATCTGCAAAGACCCTTTTTCCATTTATAACTGCTGTGGATCAGGGAGGGGGGACACTATTCAAACCAGTACAGGGAGTTTGCATTCTAGTGGAAGAGGTAGAAAATGGAGAAGTAAGCCAACAAGATAAATGTAGGTGGAGGGAACGATTTGGGAGAATAGGATGGGGGCAGGGATGAAGGGCAGGTGCAATGACAGGAGGAGTAGGGAAGCCCCTGGAGGGGTCCCATGGGCTCCTGTGAATCCTGTGCAGAGACCCAACAGCAGAGGAGCAGAGGCGAGGAGGTGCCTAGGGTCAGTGTCTGGAGGCTCTGCTCAGGCAGCAGCTGCCCTGTGGCCACCTGTCCCACTCCACAAGGACAGCCGTCTCCGTGGTGTTAACCTCCAGGGCGGGCTAGGCAGAGACAGGATTTCTGAGCTCTGTCCCCCACTAACACCTGACCTCTCCCCAGATGTAGGGGGACCTGCAGATCCCATCGCTCCAACCATCATCGTTCCTCCCAAGAACACCAGCGTGGTGGCCGGGACCTCGGAGGTGACCATGGAGTGTGTAGCCAATGCCAGGTGGGCAATGTTTCTCCCAGTCCCCTTCACTCTTAACACCGGGGGCTGCTCCTGACCTGTGGGCTCCAAGGAGACCTGTGGGAATTCAGAAAGGCCCAGGAGTGTCATATGAGGACTCATGAGAACCCATGACAGGAGAAGGGGTATTTAGCCCAAAGGAAGGACAGTGGGTGGACATGCCAGCTACTGTCACAGGGTTATTGGCAACAGCCAAGGCTGGCTCACTCTCTGTGGCCCGAGAGGAGAGACCAGGCTCCAAGTGGAAGTTATGGGGCAACAGGTCTCAGCCCAGGATATTGGGGACAGGGAAGAAGTCCTCGCACTTCTAGCCTTCAGAGGAGCCTAAAGAGGGGCAGGGCCCTCTGCCCACAGCACCCCCCTTGCAGGCAGGCATGTGCAAGAGGGAGGCTGTGCTAGGAGAGAGTTCCCGCGATGCACTTTTCAGGAGGGCAGGCCTGTCATCAGGTGCAGTCAAGGCCCCTTCCTGGCGGACACGCCCCTCACTCTCACACAGGAAACAAATAATTGCATCCCGCGTGGATGCTGTGCTAACTGCCTTCCCACGCAACCTTTGTTCTCCCGACAACTTCCCAGCACAGAGATCACTACCCCAAACAGAGCCCAGAGAGAGCAAGCAGCCCGCCCGAGGTCTCTCGGCTGGCTGATAGCAGAACTGCGATACGACAGGCCACCCCGAGGCCCGTGCTCACTGCCATGCGCTGGGCCTCAGTCTCCTGGGCTGTGAGGTGGGAATGATCCGAGCACCTGCCTCACCGGGAAGGTGTCACCAGCAAGGCCTGCCCTGGTGCCTCCTAAGTGCTCAGGAAGGATGATGGATGTGGTGGGTGGGGAGTGAGGCCGCCTCCAGCTGATTCCCAGAGGGCATGTCCCTGTAGCAAGGTTTGCGTTCCTCAGCACCCGAGTTTCTCCCAAATGTGGGGGAGGCCACAAGGACGAGTGGAGCACATAGAGGAGGCGCGGTAAGGAAAGAGCCTGCCCAACGGCACTTGAGCCATTGTTTCCCCAACTTACTCAACCACAGAGCCCCTCTTTCCTGGGGCCACTCTGCACACCCTGTGCAAACAACACAGACCCCGCCCCCCGCCTTTGGCAGATCAGCCCTCAGAGATCCTCCAGGTGCTAAACAGGAGAGCTGAGCAAACCCAGTCTCAGGGGACCTCCGGGGCACCGGGGTCAGTGATGGTGGGAAAGGGCTCAACCTCCACCCTCACCCCATCCAAGTTGCGGGGGGTGGGTATGTCCATCTGCCTGCTTCTGTCTCCCCATGTCCAAACTTTGGGTCCTCTCACATTCCTCCTTCTCCCTTCCCCTCACCTTTACCAGTCTCCTGTCCACTGAGTTCTATGTGGATGGGGGGAGAGCAGAAGAAAGGGGTTCTCAGCGAAGGCAGCTTCTCTGCTCTCAAGAGCCCCAGGCGCCCAGTGATTCCCGGGGCCGGGCCTGTTCCAAGGGTTGTGCCTGCATTCATGCACGGACCTTCACCCCAGCCCCGGTGAGCACGGTTGCCCCATTTCACAGAAGAGGAAACTGAGGCCCAGGACACTGGAGGAACTCGCCCAAGGGCTTGTACCTAGAACATGGACAAACTCAGGCAGCCTGGCGCCAAACCGCACTCCTCGCCACCCCTGCCCTGCCCTCGGGCCTCCACAAGTCCCTGTGGCTGAGGGCCCGCTCACTGCCCCCTCCAGGCCCCTGATCAAGCTGCACATCATTTGGAAGAAGGACGGGGTGCTGCTCTCAGGTGGCATCAGCGACTACAACCGCCGGCTCACCATCCCCAACCCCGCGGGCAGCGACGCGGGCTTCTACACGTGCGAGGCCGTGCTGCGCAGCAGCAGTGTCCCCTCTGTTGTCCGCGGAGCCTACCTGTCTGTGCTGGGTGAGAGGGGCAGGGCCGCTGCGGGCCCCCAAGGGGTAGGGGCGACCCAGCCGGGGCCTACTTACGGGGGAGCCAAACAGTAGCTGTGGCATGAGGAGCACGGCTCTGATCCTCTCCCCTGTCTTTCTCCCTGAAGAGCCACCTCAGTTTGTCAAGGAGCCAGAGAGACACATCACAGCGGAGATGGAGAAAGTGGTGGACATCCCCTGCCGAGCCAAAGGTAACCTGGCAGGTGGCGTGAATGAAGGGGGACAAGGACCCGCAAACCTTCAGCCTCTCCTGCCTCTGTCACGGAGCTTCCTGAGCTCCATCTCCTTCCCCGGGCACCAGCCCTGAGCAGAGAACCAGTCTAGCTGGGAGCAGACACCCCAGGAAACGAACAGGCCAAATTACCGTAATCTCAGGACTGGAAATCAACCTGCGTTACCATAACTCGAGGGTTACAAATGAACCCAAATTACTGTTATTTCAGAATAGGTGACAGACCCAAATTGCCCATAATTTGAGAGTTGTAGACACTGCCGAATTACCGTGATGTTAAAACTATGAGAATGTGGGTGCCTCAGAAGCTCCGCCCAGCTTCTGGGCTATTCTGTTCCCTCTCCCCCACCCACCATTTCTACTTAACCCGCCTTGTCAGAGCTCCTGGAGAACTTCTGCCCTTCCCATCCCCACCATCCCTCCTCCTGTTGCAGCTCAGCCAAAACAGAGCCTGAAACCTTGGTGCACTCTGGGTGCCATGGTGGGACATGATCTGATATTGAGCAGAAGGGAGAGTGACACTGGAGGGGAAACCTCACACGGGGGAGGCGAGATTCATTCATTCATTCAACAAACATTTTTTTTGGATGGCTCACCCTGTGCTGATACTGTTCTCAGAGCTGGGGAAGACTCCAAAGCGGCCGGACGGCCAGATCCCTGCCCCTGCGGGACTGGCATTCCATTCCCATGAGGGGGCAGAGAAACCAATAAACAAATAAAGACGCCTTATTTCGTTTCATCTAAAAATGCCACGGATTGTAAGATGCCCCATTATTTTATGTACCACTAAGAAAGAAAAAAGACCGCCAATTAAATTATGACATCCTGTCGATTGTGAGACGCGTCCTGATCTCAGAGATGTTGCAGCATGAAAGGATGCGCATTATCGAGTGGGTGAAATACGGGATCCCAGGATGTCGGGACAGAAAGTGCTGGATGGGGGGTCGCAAGCAGGCCCAGCGGGGCAAAGACCCAGGGGGCGCTCTTCTGAATGGGTGTGGGGAGTGCTCCGGGGAAATCGCATTTGAGCAGAGAGACCCAGAGGAAGCGTTGGGAGGGTGGCAGGTGCCATGGGAAGGGTGCGCCAGGCAGGGGGCGCAGCTTGGGCAAGGCCAAGAGACAAGGGGAGCCCGCTCGCGTCCTATGCAGACCAGGGAGGAGGGGGCCGCTAAGGGCCCCCGAGGAACACTAGTTCCCACTGCACGCTCCTCGACATGGGGCTCTGTGGTCGGTGGGACTGGGAGGCCGGCTCCCAGCTGGAGGTTCCCAGAGTGCCCGGGAGGCTCTGCTGAGTGTGGAGAAAAAATCTATAGTTTGTCCAGTCCAGCTGTTTGCTCCCAAACTAAACTGATCCCAGGGCTTTTAAAATTTTCTTGAAATGCCTGCCATATAAGAATTTGAGAACTGACACTCTTAAGAACAGCCTCCCCCTCCCCCAAGGCCATCAGTGCACATCTGAGAAGGTTCTAGAGACCAGGTCACCCAGGGATGCCCTCACAGGGTTCTGGCCTCCACTGTACATGCAGGAGGCAGCTGACTGTGGGTCCACCTCTCCCCCAGGTGTGCCACCGCCCTCCATCACCTGGTACAAGGACGCGGCCGTGGTGGAGGTGGCAAGGCTGAGCCGCTTTCGGCAGCGTGGAGACGGGGGCCTGCAGATCAGCGGGCTGGTGCCTGACGACACGGGCATGTTCCAGTGCTTTGCCCGCAACACCGCCGGTGAAGTGCAGACGTCCACCTACCTGGCCGTCACCAGTAAGTCCTTTCCTGCCCTTCCCCTGAGCCACTCCCACCCACGACAAAGCTCTGCTCCAAGCCAGGGGCCTCTTGAGAACAGAGATAGGATCCCAGAGGACTATCCATCAGGCAGTCTCCAGGGCAGCACAAGTCACTTAAGCCCACTGCCCCCACAGCCCTGCGTCCAGTGCCCAGAGAAGGTCTCCAGTCCCCACCTATCCTCCCAGTGCCGTGGAGCTGAGGACAGGCTCCCTGGCCCTTTGAGAGAAGCTCGGGCATGTCAGCTGCTCCCGGTCCCCCCGCCGCCCCACCACCATGCAAGCTGTCGCAACCCTGTCCCAGCCCAGCCAACTTGCTCAACTTGCTCGCTTCTCTAAAGAGGAGAGCCAGCACTTTATCCTCAGCTCCCCAACTTGCAAGTCCCATCCCCCCGGGAACCTCGTTGGGGGTGATAGGAGCAGCCCTGCCTACTTAACGGAGGTGCCTGAGCCATCAGATGACATCGTGAGTGGCCACGCGGACGCTCTGTGCAAATGCCGCGTCCTGCTGGGCCCCTCATCTCAGCAGCAGGGCCCCTCGCCCGGACCCACAGAGGCCACGGGGCAGAGGGGAGCTGGTGTGCCCTGCAGGTGCGATGGGGTGGGACAGCTTCTGTGAGTGTGGGCGGAGCTGGTCCCACACATGCCTGACCAGGTGGCCCCATGGGGGCTGGAATCAGGGAAGGGGGGAAAATAAAAGCCTGTATTGACACCTGAGGAATCACAGCTCACCCGGGTGATGGGCTCTCCAGGCCCGGCCTTTCAGGAAGCGAGTGTTGTTCCCCCACTGGCCATAACTGTTTCCTGTTTTAAGAAACCAGAGCCTCAATGCCAAGTTCAATGTAGGATGAACCCGTTTACCTTGTCAGGAAGTGTGAGCCGCTCTTGGGAGTCCTCAGTTTCCGCAATATGGAGGCTTAAGAATCAAGACAGGGTGGGAACTGGTGTCACCTGTGTGCCTACACAGGGCAGGTGATATGGGGGTGCCCGGGCTTCTTCCCATTGCTGGAATTCCATCAGGGCACCTGCATCCTTCCCCAAAGTGGGACCGGCCCCAGCCAGAGTAGCAGAGTCAGGATGAGAACCTGACCCTCTGGCCCTGGGGGCTCCTCCCAGGGTGTAGCTAAGAGGCCCTGCTGTCTCCATGTGCAGGCATTGCCCCCAACATCACCAGGGGCCCCCTGGACAGCACAGTGATCGACGGCATGTCCGTGGTGCTGGCTTGTGAGACTTCAGGGGCTCCCCGGCCAGCCATCACTTGGCAGAAAGGTAGGTGACATCAGCCACTGTGGAGGGCCATGGGACGGCCCAGGGCAGCCCTCAGCACTGGAGCTAGCCAGGGTGGGTTCCCACATACACTTGTGAGGGCTGTGCACTGCACGACACAAGAGAGCACCTGTCACACCTGCCGCCCCGCCAGGCTCAAGGCGCAGCTCCGCATTTCCTGAGACCTGCGACCTTGGGTGAGGTATCTCCTCCCCCCGAACTTCAGGGTCCCCATTTGTAAATGGAACGGTGTACTCCAGGGCGGCATGGAGACTAGCTGGAAGTGCACGTGAAAGGCCTGCACAGTGCCTAGGAAGGGGTGCGGCCTAGCAAATGGCAGGCGTTTGCTGGTTAATGTTACAGCGGTGGTGGTTGGTGCAGGCGGGGGGCCAAGACACCTGAGCCAGCAAAGCCCAGCCACCGGCCTAAGTCCACCCACCTGTGTGCCTTCTCTCCCGCTCTGTGTTGCACACTCGCCTTCACAATTCTCCCCATGCGCGCACACACACACACACACACGTGTACACACACACAGTCGGTCCCTCCAGCCTCTGCTCAGATGAACCTTCCCACCCAGCCCCCATGCCCCAGGCCCTCCCCACGACCCCTCCCTGCTTTATTTACCCACCTTCTAATCAACAAGATCATTGATTTTACTTATCTCCTGTCTCCCCACAAAGTCGGGAGTTTCCGTTTTGCCCGCTTCTGTCTCCCCAGGGCCTAGAACAGGGTCTGGTACATAGTAGGTGCTCAGTAAATGTTCATGGACTGAATGTCAGCACACCCAGGTGTGTGCCTAGACACTGAGATAAACACACCCACCTGCCACGCTCACTAGTTCAGTGAGTCTGCACAGGCGTGCCAGCAGACACACTCACCTACAGGCTCACACCTGCCGAGTCCCCTCGTACAGGCAGGTGGGGTTTTCTGTGAAACGGAGACAGTCACGAAGCCTGCACACTCAGGCTCTCTCACACGCATGGCACATTCTCTCTCGGCGTCTCTCTCCATCTGTCTCTCTGTCCCTCTCCAGGTACCAGGCCTCCCTGGGTCCCCCTGCACAGGGAGGTCTATCTGGGCCACAGCTGTCCCCTGTCCCTCTCTGTCCCACCCCCACTCCGTGCTGTCGCCACTCTTCACTTTCTTCTGCTCCCCTAAAGGTGACTCTCCAGAAGCATCCTCTGCAGGATGCCTGTCACCACCTTGTCAGAGCTGTCTGCCCCTCCCCCACCAGCCAAGGTGCCAGCTGCATCAGGAGACAGTCCCTGGCCTTCTCTGGTGAAGGGCAGACAGTGTGGTGGGTGAGAGACATCAGGAGACCTGGGCTGCAGGCTGCCCGCTCTGTGACTAGGTGCCCTAGCACCTGTCACCAATCAGAAACCTTGGCTCCCACCGCAGCCCTGTCACTGCCCCCCGTCCCAGCACTCCCAGCATTTCTGACTGCCCCCGCCCCACCCCAGGAGCCTGCCCGCCACCACCTGCCCCAGAGCAGGAGGGGTGGGGTGTGCGGTCCAGGTGCAGGGCAACCTCGGAGTGCCAGGGCTGCAGCCTGAGCCCGCCACGTGCTGCCCGCAGGAGAGCGCATCCTGGCCAGCGGCTCCGTCCAGCTGCCCCGCTTCACGCTCCTGGAGTCGGGCAGCCTGCTTGTCAGCCCCACGCACATCTCCGACGCTGGGACCTACACCTGTTTGGCGACCAACTCTCGGGGGGTCGACGAAGCCTCAGCCGACCTGATCGTGTGGGGTGAGTGTGCAGAGCAGGAGCGTGTTACCCATCTGTGCGTGAGAGTGTGCTGAGCACACGTGATCCCCTGCAGAGCACACACTCACACCACCAACACCTCCACATCCCCATGTCTGTCCGACCAAGGGGCTTCTTGGACAAACTGATGCAGAGGAGAGGGACCAGGAGGGCCAAGGCTCTGCAGCTGATGCCGTGAAACTGAGGGGGTCTCCTGCCGTGCTCGGCCAAGTGGAGAGAACGTAGAGGTGACAACGGACAGCTGTCTTCATATATGTTAGACCAGAAACCACCAAACTTTTTCCGTAATGACCAGATAGTAAATATTTTAGGCTTGTAGGTCAGCCACTTGCAACGCCCCAACTAACCCTTTGGTTTTATCCAGAAAGCAGCCATAAACGATACTTTATCATCGGGCGTGGCTGTGTTCCAGTACAGCCATGTTCACCCAGTCAGCCCCTCCGCAGACTTGACCCTAGACTTTAGTTTACTGACCCCTGCTTCATGGAAGCTTCTCGAGTCCTTTCCAGCTCTCTGACTGCACCTGCTGGGACCCACACCCAAATCAGACGCGCCCGTGAGCCTCCTGTCGAGGCTGGGTGACAGGGACCTCCTAGGCAATGCATTAGACCAGGAATCAGGCGAGCCTCTGTCTGCCCTGGCCAGGCCACTGACATACTGGGAATACAGCCCTGGTCCTCCTCAGATTCCCATTTTTTACTCTCACACGGGCACATGGGAGCAAAATGAAATGAGCCCCCACTATGGACGTGGCTCCCAAGAATTCAGGTATCATGGAAACACATTGTTCTTTTTAACATTCTGGGACAGTCACTGTGACCTACCTGTTCACCTGTTGGTCTGCCCTCATCCACCCACAAATTCAGCCACACAGGATGGTTCACCCACAGACACTTCCCCACCCGCCTGCTTCTCCCCTGTTCCTCTGGAGCCCATGCCCCTTCTCACTTCGCCGACCCTCTGCTGTCTTTCAGCCCGGACCCGCATCACCAAGCCCCCCCAGGACCAGAGTGTCATCAAGGGTACGCAGGCCTCCATGGTGTGTGGCGTGGCCCATGACCCCCGAGTGACCATCAGGTACTCCCTCTGCTGTGGCCCCAGGGAGGCAAAAGGGAAGGGCAGCTTTAGGGGTAACTGGTAACTGGGCAGGTGTCTACACCAAGGAGCTAAGTTCCTTGGTTCCGTGGGCCAAAGAACATCCTTAGGGGGACCATTTAACAGAGCCGGTGCAGAGCTGAGGCGCAGGGGCTGCTGAGGAAACACCCTGCGAACAGAACAAGCTTGAAGTGAATGGGCAGTGTCAGAGGGGAGAGGGGAAGGGGCATGGGCTGCTCAGGGGCCAGGTGGGGGCCGGCAGGCTCCCAGCTTTAGAAATGCTGGGGTGCAAGAGGGAGGAAAGGGGGAGAAAGAGGCATTTGGGGCTGCTGGCTCTCCCAGACCCTCTGCCCACTAAGTGGACGGCACGGGGGTCTCAGTGAACAGGTGTGGGAGAAGTGATAGGGCCGGGGCAGGAGTGGGCCCTGGGGTGGCTCTCAGAAAGACCGTGAGGGGAACGGTCCACACGGAGGCCACTGCCACCCCCCACTGTGGGAGCCAGGACCTCAGCAACAAGCTGTGGCGCCTACTGGAGGGGCCCGCTGGAGGGGCCCAGGACGGGCATCCCAGGACAGAAGCAGCCAAGAAGGGCTGAAAAGCGGGGACCCTCCAAAGCTTGAGGTGAGGACACCTGGGGCACTAAAACCAGGAGAAAATTTTCCTTTTGGGCTCTGCCTTGAGCTCCAGGATGCCGAGTGAAAATTTTAACTACTTCCTTAGAAATAAATATTCCCTCCATGTTGCTTTTGTATTTTATGGGCAATACCACTGACTAAACAACTGACCCGGAGGTTGGGAGGGGCCCGGAGATGACACTTGGAGCAAGGGTCCCTCCACACCAGAGGCAACTGCATCCTGGGGCGCCATCTGGTGGCCAGTGGGCATATGACAGCCTACAGCCACACCATAGGGACCCTGGAAGCCAGGGTTGGCAAAAGGGGTACTAGACGTTTAGACCAACACCTGTTCATTCTCAGAGAATCTATGTCGGTCCCCAGTTTGAGAAACACTTCATTTAACATTCGACATTGACTCTTTAGGAGTGTCATCATGTGGTGCCAGCACAAATGCAAAAAGGAGCCTTGAAATCACACAGATGTGTTTAGAACATTGTCAGCAGGTCACCCAGAATGTGCTAATTCCTGAGCTTATTAGATTTTTTCCTAAAAATTAATACACCAGCTCTAGAAAGGCCCTCCAAGAGAACCCACACCTCCCCCCACGGAATACCATTGTGGGCCTCGGATCCATAATAAATAGCAACTATAATTTTAGCATCCATTAATTGAAAATGTTTATGCCAAGAAGCTATATTAATTTTGTGACACTAAAATAAACTGCTTTTTTATGTATAAAAATGTTATCTACTAAAATTTGGAAGCTGCTTGCACATTTTATTTGTTCTGTACACAATTCTTTATGAACAAAGGGATTTGGGGACCTGTTGCAATATACGCACAGCCTGTGCTCTGGGACCCCAGTGACCCGCAGGTCACTGTTGCAGTTCACCGGAGGGGTCCTTGCCTGGGATGGAATTACCCATTTAAGACAATCTTTTCTAGCTGGGAGGACAGAACGGAATAGGCCCCTCACACCCCCAAATTAGACCTGAGCAAGGCCACTCCCACACCCGCCCTACGCACACACACACACACACACCTGTCTTCCTGGGACTTGGGTTGGGGGGCTTTCTGGCTGCCGTCGAACTTCTGAGGTGAACCTTGGAGGCTGGGTAGGCCCCAGACTTCAGTATCTTGTAAAAGTCCCCAAGGTGATCTAATGTGTAGCCAGGATTGGAAACTCTCCCCTGGACACTCTGGGGTTCCCTGAGCGGACAGGCTACCAGGATCCGAACAACCAGGTCAAACGGACATGCTGGCCATTCGTCCCTGCACCGTGTGTCCTTGAGACAAAGTGGGGTCCAGGGTGGCAGCCCGGGCAGGTGGAGGCTAAGAGCATGAAAAGCTACCAAACAGCTCTAGGTCTAGACCCCATCTGAGCAATCTACTTTCAGCCGTTTTAATGGTGTTTTCCTGATTATACAGCTAAGAGATGACCATTTTAGGAGGGAAACATAGCAAATGCAGAGAAGCACCCCCCAAAAAAAAAAAATCGAGAGGGAGAGAGAGAATAAGAAAAGCATATTTACCTGTTTCTCTCAATTAGAGATAGTAATATTTCAATATTTAGATGCCATTTTATAAAACTAGAAACACACTGTTTACTAATCTGTTTTTTCCCTCAAGAACCTATTGTGAATCTCTCCCTCATTGGTAAATATTTCTGTGTAAACTCAATTATATGATTATACAATCGTCCATTTTGTGGATACCATATAATTGATGTTACCAATTCCCTAATGCTGGGTATTTGGGCTGCTGCTAAATTTTTACTAATATTAAGAAATATCATTATGAATGTCCTTATAACAAAATATTTTTGCACATCTTTGATTTCCTGAGGACTATCTAATATTATTTCAAGCTAAGGGGATGCCTGGAAGCCACTCATCAGAAATGAAAGAAATTTCTCTTACCCTAAGAGAAATGAACTGGCAGGTTTTTAACACTCTATTATGGATATTTTCAAACATACCCCAAAGTACAGGGAAATGTATCATCAACTTTCATGTACCCATCCCTCAGCCTCCACAATTATCAGCATGTTGCCCATTTTGTTTCATCTGTCTCCCCACACACATTTTTTATAACTACGAAATTTTAAAATCAAATCTCAGACATGTAGTTTCACCCTTAAATAGGTCAATGTGCATTTCTTACTGAAATGGACTTTTCATTAAACATAACCCCCCGTCACACCTAACAAAATAAATAACTATTCCTTGAGGTCTGCTAATACCAGTCTGTATTCCAGTCACCCTGACTGAGTCAAAGGTGTCTCCATGGTTGTTGGCCGAACAGTGTCCGAACAAGGTGTACACATCGTGTTTGGTTGGTGTGTCTCCCTTATTCTGCACAGGCCCCCTCGCCCTTATTTGCATCTTTGTCTTTATTTTGTTTTCATGCAATCGATTTGTTGGAGAAACCAAGTTCTTCAGGACGGAAGTCTGCAAACTTTTTTTCTAAAGGACCAGAGAGTAAATATTTTAGGCTTTGAGGGCCATCCAGTCATTGTCACAACTACTCTGTATAATTACAGATTATTTTGGATATTTTTTTACCCTAAGTTCAATGCAAAAATACTTATTAACATTACAAATGGCATGCCTGTGTTCCAATAAAACTTTATTTAAACAAGCAGACAGTGGGCCATAGGCCACCACCCCCTGCTGTTCAGCTATAGCTTCTCTTCCGCGGCACGGTTCACTTGTTCTCCTACCCCTGATATTCTTAATCACAAGTAATAGCGCATTCGAGCCCAGCTGAGTTGTTTTGCCACAAACACACATACAGCTGGAGATAGATCCTCCCAACAGCCCCACATCTTGGGACAAAGAATGTCTGCTTGCTCTAGGTTGTTTCTTAAGCAGGATTTACTCTCTGCAACTAGATATGCCTTTAAGCAAAATTCAACCCATCCTATCCATGCTGGCAAGGATGATTCTTTTCCAGAGATGAATCGAAGGTGATTGCTTTTGGCAACGTGTAAATATGTATAAAAGGCTTAATGAGTTAACTGAGTGGTGGCGCTCCTGAGAACTTACCCTTGAGGAGATGACCTAGAACATACGTAAATATTTTGCTGCAAGGATGTTCATTACAGCATTAACTATCACATCCGAAAACCAGGAGTGAAACTGGACCCCGGCTTTACGGGATCACTTACAGAGCATCTGCATGTGAAGCAGCTGACAGAGACCATGAGATGGACATACCTCGTTAACAAGCTTATGATACCGTGTTGGGTGGAGAAAGCAAGAGATGGGTGGATATGTTGAAGTAAGAAATGTCCAAACCTGTAGGGAATTTTTGTGAGCTTATCTGAGCCAAATTGACCATTGCCGGGAAGGAAAATCTCAATGGATTGAGAAAATATTCTGGGGAGTCGCCGTTTTGCAGCTTATTTTATACATTAGGGTCAAAGGAGGAGGTTTAAGGAGGGCTACATGCAGTTCATTGGCGGTAGCTTAAGGGGGTGAGAGGAAGCAAAGCCGAGAAATCTCTGGGATTGGGTTAAAAAGTGAAACAAAGAGACACAGACTTCCTTTACATTGGTGGGTGTGGGATAATTAGTCATTAACATTTACAGCCCATAGAGATGGTATGCAGCCAACAGGATAACAATGGGGGCATCTATGGTCTCCTGCTCTGGTGTGCTGGGTGTGCCCCGAGGGGTCTGGAAAAGAAAATTACTCTGGCATTTCAAAGGTATGTTATCCTAGATACAAAAGGATAATAGACTCATCTTAAGGTGAAGACTGACCTTTTGTTAACGAAGCTACAGGCCGAGGACGTGACTACCCACCATGACCTGCTTTTAGTTAGAAATGTTTACGTTCAGACCATCCTATGTGGTTACTCTCCACCTCTGAGTTTGTAAGGCCACCATGCAGGCCTCCCCCGAGCTTGTCAGGTGTCATATGGGGCCTCTTTTCCGTCCACAGGTAGCTAGGTATCACTTATGTAAAAATACGCTGTATCCAGAAAACTATGCAATAATGGCTAACCTGTGTTGATCACTTACCATGTTTCATTCTAAATATTTGCCATGAACTCACAGTTCCTACAGCAGCCCAATGAGGCAGGTGGTATTATTTTCCTCGTATGGCAGATGAGGAAGCTGAGGCACAGCATGGTTAAATAAACGTGCCCAGGGCCACAACGCGGGTGAGCGGACTCAGGGGAGCTGAGTCCAGAGCAGAGCAGCTGCCTATGGGGCAGGCAAGAAGGATCTAGAAGGTATACACACAAATGTTAATCATGGTCTCCCATTATGGGAAGACTTTTCCATTTTCCTTTTTCCTTTGTTGTTATCTTATCTGTGCTTGCTACTTTTCTGATTTTTTTAAACTTAGGTTAAAAACATTACAGTCTCATTTTCTTTATCAGTCCTACATTCTCTTAACCCAGATAGTTCTAGAACCCTGTGGCTCAGGTCTACCACCCTGTCTCCTCAGAGAGCAGGTGATGAGTTATTTGCAAAGCGTCTCCATCCCTACCCCATTCCCTGCCGGGGGGGCTGGGTACTCTGATTGACCTTGGATGGTGGGGGGGCACCTGGCACCCCACCTGTGTTAAGGGCAGTGATGGTTGTATTTCCTCCAGAACAATTCCACAGAAGATATTTCTCATTGTCAGACACAGGCACATGTGTCATTCCTCAAGTCCCCCTTTGTACTGACTGACCGAAGCTAAAGTGATTTTTTGGACACCAAAGTCATTTTGTCACAGTGATGCATTGATCTAATGATTCTCCTCATAAAGCTAATTCCAAAACGTAGTCTATGTGGAAATTTGCATTCTTTTTCCAGCTGTAATCTTTTAACTTTGGGGGGAAGAATACCTTTTGGCCAGACCTTTTGTGCTGGCTGCCAGGCAAGGGCTTCCGGCGAAAAACATCAAGGCTTTGACCAAGACCTGAACGGATAGTGTAAATGACGGGTAATGACTTAATGTGTTGATCCCCTGACACGCGCCCACCCTGCAGGGATGATGGACGGCAGGCTGCCGTCAGGCCTCCCTCGGGCCCTTGCCAAGATGGACCCCGGAGAACAGCTGTGGCCGGGGACTGCCCCCTACCCACACTCACAACTCTCTCCTGCAGACCAGCCTGGGCCAAGCGCACCCCCGGGAGCACCCCCACTTCCCTACCTCTCTTTACTTCTGGGTCTTCTTATCCTTAGGTACGTCTGGGAAAAGGACGGGGCCACCCTGGGCATGGAGAGCAACCCCCGCATCCGCCTGGACAAAAACGGCTCCCTGCACATCTCACAGACATGGTCGGGGGACATCGGCACGTACACCTGCCGGGTGCTTTCATCCGGGGGCAACGACTCTCGCAGTGCACACCTGCGCGTCAGGTAAGGGCCATCTGCCCAGGCCCTGAGCAAACGAGTGTAGGCAGCAATGAGAAGCCACATTTTGGCAAGCCACCAGGTGACCTGGAACCACACACCTTCTCTCAGGACATGCCCAAGCATCCTTCCAGGTTGGGGTTCCTGCAAGAGCAGGGGAGTGTGGGTATGGCTTTGGACAGGTGGGCTCCAGTGCCAGAGAGAAGGATCTGCAGGTAGGTGGCCCTAAGGCCAAGTTTTATGGCTGAGCACGAGGTTCCTGGAAGTTCAATCTGAGTCCTGGCTGCCCGTGTGTCACCTGACTCTAGACCTCACCTGCAGCCCCACTGCATGTCCCTCCTCCAGGCAACTGCCTCATGCCCCCGAGCACCCAGTGGCGACTCTCAGCACCTCAGAGAGGCGGGCGATCAACCTGACGTGGGCCAAGCCCTTCGACGGCAACAGCCCCCTGATCCGCTATGTCCTGGAGATGTCAGAGAACAGTAAGGCTCGCGCTCCACCGCAGCCCGTGGGGCGGGGAGTAAAGGGGGAGCAAAGGGGGAGCAACGGGGGTGCGGCAGGCCAGCTGGATTCCAGTGCCCCACCTCCTAGTCCTCTGCCTTTGAGCAGGCCCTTCCCTCTGGAAGCCTCAGCTTCCTCTGCTGCCAGATGATGAATCTAACCCCCTAGGGTCGTTGTGACAGTTGAACCAGGCACAAGGCAGTGCAGGACTCAGGGTCTGCCGTGCCAGAAGCCTCCCAGACGGTGGCGATTCTTTTTCTTTTTATCCTCCAAGCCCCTAAACTGTGAACTCAAAAATTAGCAGGCAGAATTTGAATGGTGTTTTAAATAGTTTGCCTAGAGCTCATCAATTTGAAGGGGGGGTAGGGGGTGGGAAGGATGGATGCATCACAGTTCCCGTGAGCTCTGCTTCCCCTGCCCAGCACCCTCCATGCACACGCACACGCACACACACACACACCCAGGCTAAGGGGACCTAAAAAATGACGTGACCGGCCTCTACTGGACCGAGGGGCTTGGCATGCCTCTGCAAGCCCCAAAGAGGCTGGACCCCTGCTGGGAACCAGGGGTTAGAAGCATGGTCCCCAAGATGCCCACCTCACCTCCACCCCCCACCCCTGTAGATGCCCCCTGGACCGTGCTCCTGGCCAGTGTGGACCCCGAGGCTACCTCCGTGATGGTCAAAGGCCTGGTTCCCG
This sequence comes from Mormoops blainvillei, assembly GCA_004026545.1. NCBI lineage: Eukaryota > Metazoa > Chordata > Mammalia > Chiroptera > Mormoopidae > Mormoops > Mormoops blainvillei. The sequence goes on from PVJD01011461.1 coordinate 41,672, forward strand.
CGCGCTCCTACCAGTTCCGTCTCTGTGCGGTCAACGATGTGGGGAAAGGACAATTCAGCAAAGACACGGAGAGGTGAGAAGTCACGGTGACTCTGGCTGAGGAAGGGACCGAGAGGGACCGCCTCTTGCCCAAACCAATATGGCAGGGTGGGGCCAGGCGGCCTGGTGGGCCCTGGCTGGTTGTCTGGGAGCCCTCCAGGCCTCAGGCTCTGCATCTTGGGATGGGGCACCAGCACCCCATCCTGCCTCACAGGGATGCGGTGAGGATGAAATGAGACCTTGGCAGAGAGGGAGGCAGGGAGAAGCGCTGGCTGCGAGCGGCCACCAACCAAAGTTAGCTGTCCCACCTACTGCGAGCTAGGCTAGTTCAAAGACTTGCGTCCCCTGCCCGGCATGCCCTCAGGCTGCCAGAGGGAGGTGGGGTCTGCTCGGACCCCCATGACCAGGGCCTTGCGGGTCGCCAGCCCTCTTAGGCTTTCCACAAAGCTTTCTCGGAACGATGGGAGCGGAATAAAAACAGCAGGTCGTCCATTTTAAAACGTCACACAGCCAAACCCACTGATGGAGGAGGCGCACTCTGACCGTCTCAGCCGCGTAGGGGCGGCCGCCTCTAAAGAGAGGAACACCAAGGTCCGAATGACCGCAACAGGAGTTGCCTGCGCCAGCGTTGTGTGCTTCGCTCTTTGTTTTTTATGTTTATTTTTATTTTTTCCTGATTTATTGAGATATAATTGACATACAACACTGTGTAAGTTTAAGGTATACGACCTATTGATTTGATGCACTCATATGTTGCAAAATGATACCCCATAGTTAGCTAACATCTCCATCCCATTACATATTACCCTTTCTTTTTGTGGTGAGAACATTTAATATCTATTCTCTGAACAACTTTCGAGCATATAATACAGTATTATTAGTTATAATCACCGTGCTGTACGTTGGAGGCCAGAACTTGTTAATTTTACAATAGGCAGTTGGCGCCCTTTGGCTGATATCTCCCCATTTATGGCACTCCCCAGCCCTTGCTAACCACCAGTCTACTCTGCTGCTCTGAGTTCAGCCTTTTTTAGATTCCCCGTGTGCGTGCGTGCCACATCTTTATTCATTTATTCTTTGATGGACACTTACGTTGTTTCCATGTCTTGGCTGTTGTGAATAATGTTTCCATGAACATGGGGATGCAGATATCTCTTCAAGATTCTGTTTTCATTTCCTTTGGTTGGATATATACCCAGAAGAGAGGTGGCTGGCTCATACGGTCGTTCTATTTTTAATGTGTTGAAGAAACTCCATACTGTCTTTCGTAGTCACTGTACCAATTTACATTCTCACCAACGGTGCCCGAGGGGCCCTTCGCTCCACATCCTCACCGCCGCTTGTCTCTGTCTTTTTGATGATAGTCGTTTTAACACGTGTAAAGTAACATCTCATTTGGTTCTGATTTGCATTTTCCCGATGGTCGGACACGTTGAACACCTTTTCACGTACCTCTTGGCCACCTGCGTGTCTTCTTTCAAAGGATGTTTATTCAGGTCCTCTGCTCATTTTTTAATGGTTGGTTTTGTTTGTTTGTTTGTTTGTTTCTATTGAGTTGTATGAGTTCTTTATATATTTTGGATATTAACCCCTTATCTGATATATGATTTGTAAATATTTTGTCTCAACCCATAGGCTACCTTTTTTATTTTGTTGTTGGTTTCCTTTGCTCTGCAGAAATTTTTTAGTTTGATGTCCTCCCACTTGTTATTTTTGCTCCTGTTACCTGGCTTTTGCTGTCAACCCAGGAAGTCACTGCCAAGACCAGTATCAGGGAGTTTCCTCCCCGTGTTTTTTCCTAGGAACTTTATGGTTTCAGGTGCTACATTTAAGCTTTTAGTCCATTTCGAGTTCATTTTTGTGAGCCGTGTAAAGTAGGGGTCCACTTTCACTCTTCTGCATGTGGTTATTCAGTTTTCCCAATACTATTTATTGAAGAGACGATACTTTCCCCATTGAGAAGAATTAATATTGTTTAAAAATGTCCTATTAAAACCATCTATAAATCCAGTGCAATCTCTGTCAAAATGCCAATGGCATTTTTCACAGAAACAGGGAAGAAAAACAACCCTAAAATTTGTATGGAGCCACAAAAGATCCCAAATAGTCAAAGCAGCCCTGAGAAAGAGCAAAGCTGGAGGCGTCGTGACTCCTGATTTCAAACCATACTACAAAACTATAGTAATCAACACAGGATGGTATTGGCATAAAAAGAGACACATAGACCACTGGAAAAGAATCGAGAGGCCAGAAATAAACCTTTGCATATACAGTCACCTAATGTTTGGCAAGGGAACCAAGACACTCTTAGGCAAGCAGTCTCTGGATTTCGCTAAGGGGATGCCCCAGGGGCCACGACACAGCAACAGGAGAGAAAAGTGGCAGATAACAGCTTAGCATGGAGAGCAGTTACAGAAGAACTTACTCGTTCACTGTTTATTGAGCGCCTACTATGCTCTGGGCCATGTTTGGACCACTAGAGATGGTGCAGAGAACAAAATGGACATGGCCCCAGTCCTTCAGAGCTACAGAGCCCCAGTAAGAAAAAGGGGACTGGCTGAAAATAAAACTCACAGACACGGACAACTGTATGGTCGATTACCAGCGGGAAAGGTGGGGGGAGGTAGGAGAGGGTAAAGGGAGGGTCAGTGGTGATGGAAGGAGACTTAACTTGGGGCGGTGAACACGCAATACAATACACAGGGAATGCATTATAGAATTGTACACCTGAAACCTATATAATTATACTAACCAATGTCACCCCAATAAATTCAATAATAAAATAACAACTATAGGCACAGCATTAAATAGGGATAAAAGTTTGAATATGGCCTCTATTTTCCCTTCCAATCTAGAGGAGGCAGCCATGAAAACAATTAGCCTTGACAAACAGAATAAAATACTACCTATTAGATTCAAAAAAGGTGGGGGGAGAAAAGGCCTCAGGGCAGGGAAAACCACCCCCTAACTTCTCCAGTTCTTCAAGCTCCACTGATGCATCTTCCTAATGAATCTCCACACGGATGGCCCTAAGTCACCAAGAAAGAGGTGAAGTCACCCTCGCCGCAGGCTTCCCTGCGCCGTATATTCTGGAACGCTGTCCGTCAGAAAGCAGAATCATAAAAATATTTAAAAAAAGGGAAAGACATCCATCAAAAATAATTAACTTTTGTTTTTAATGGATGTGTGTCAGTTATGTGAAAAACACACTGAGGTAGAACACTGTGTCCCCTGGCAATGCCCGAGAAAGAGATGCAAACACTCGGCTTCGGGATGCGGGCGGATTGCTGGCTACCACCCACACACCACGTCACCCCCACCCAGCCCACCCCCGCCCCAGCCTGGGCTCAGCTCAGGGGTGTAAAGGAAGCCCAGTAAAGTACGCCACCAGCTGGCAACTGGGAAGTGAGGATTTAACACTCCTGCTTCCAAAACACTTGGATACTCGTGATGGACGTCATCAGCTCCAAGAGCTGCTTCTTTGACAAATGGGAAGATGAGCCCCACATCCCTCAACTACACAGAAAATACATACACCTGGTGCTTTATCTTGTTACCAAAAAGCTCGTGTGTGCATTGCATCTTTTGCACCCCAACCAGACTTATAAAACAGGCAAGTGGAGCTTTATTATATTTCTTTACAGATAAAGAAACAAGCTCAGAGAGGGTAGGTGACTTGCCCCAAAACACACAGCAATTGTGCATTCACCCAGGAAAAGAGCAGGGCTGGGTTCAGCCTCCTCACATTCCCATTAAACTGCTATGTTTGCCCTTGGCACTAAGAGTAGAAAAACCCACCCACTCTGGGTGTTTTCCTCTCCAGGGTCTCCCTTCCCGAGGAGCCCCCCACTGCCCCGCCGCAGAATGTTATCGCCAGCGGCCGGACTAACCAGTCCATTATGATCCAGTGGCAGCCGCCTCCTGAGAACCACCAGAATGGCCTCCTCAAGGGCTACATCATCAGGTAGGTGTTCACGCGGGAACAGGGGAACACCCTGTGGGTGCGGGAATATCAGAAGTGGATGGGAAAACAGAGCAAACGCACAGGTCCTTCTCCATCTAACAAGGACCCAGCAACGAGAAATGCCTACCTATCCCATGGTAGGAAGGATTGAGGTTAGACATCTAGAAGAACTTCCAGCCAAGGGGTATCGATTGAGAGACCAAATACAATATAATCTCCTAAAGGTGGGGTGGGGTGTGGGCAAGGCTGATAACAGGGCTGCTGCATAGAAATAGGGCTACAGGGAGGCAGGTAACTCTCCAGAGGGCATCTGCCTGGGAACCAAGAATTGTCCATCTCAGGCCAGATTTCCCTCAGGACGGACCATGAATGGGCCGCCCACTGGTCCAAGAACTGGTCACGGAGTGGAAGTCTTCTTACAGTCCTCTCTTAGGTCCTTACCGCCAAATGAAGCCCAGTACTATAGACTTTTATGTTTACGCTTGACTGAGGGTGTTTCACT